>VXAA01003891.1:247585-408494 GCA_013399115.1 Anseranas semipalmata | reverse complement strand
GGAATATTTGAATTCCCGTTAGTACAGATTTGCTGTAGAAAAGATGAAGGCTCTGCCAGCTGTGGTTTCCCATCCCTGTCAATAATGCTTAGTATGGTACAGGTGGGATGAGCAGAGCCTGTGTTGTTGTGTGCCCCCTACTTTCAAACAAAGATGCTCCAGCCTTGAGTCCTTCTACTCAGAATCATTTATTTTTTCTCGTTTCAATATCTGAGGATCACTTGCTACAGATTCAAACCCTCTGATTATGCTAGTGTTTGTATTAATGCTGCCACAGTTACCACAATCCAGGTGAAGAAACAACATTAGCTTGAGTACATTACCAAGGTGTAGCTTATAAAATGGAAAACATAAACCTATTGGTTGAGTTCCAGCCATTGCTGACAAATATACACAGCTCAAAAGCTGTTCTTCTGACCTAGGGGAAGGGGGACTTCCTTAACATGTTTCTTTGTAATAATCGAGTATGAATCTCTGCTTTTATTTTGTAGTTTCTGATCCCGATATTAGTTGAAAATAACCTAAAATCATCTGGCTGCAGCACATTAGCTCATAACCCCAAATAAATAAAAAATAAAAAATAAAGAAAAAATGCAAAGAACATTTTTAAAATGCTTGAGTGGATCATGATTTTGGGGACCTGACTCATCTTTGGATTTGGCATTCTCAAGTAATTTGCTTGCAAACATTCAGGCCCACTGTGTCAAATTTAATGGAAGCAGGAAGGATATTCTCATGCTCAATAATTTTCTAGTTCAATAAACATTTCTCACCTGCTGTATTTGCTGTCAAGGCATATTATACTTGTACTCTCTTTAGATACTACTAATTGTATTTTTGGACTTCCTCCCACTTCTTATTTCTGAAATCCAGCATGATGGATAAACACTCCATAGCTGTTTTACTCATCTTAACTACAGAGATGTTTTCTAGGCTATCATGAGCCTTGAAAAGAGTTGCTTTTACTTTCCTCATGTGATGTGGACGATGTGACAAACCGGTGTGTAGCAGTATGGACAGAGAGATGTCACATTAGTGCTGACCTTTGAAAATTTCTTCACTGCGCATGGTTAACCAAAGCATCCACAGCCTTTGGTAGTCCTCTCCCAGCGACATAAATATCAATACTGGCAAAGTTTGAAATCTGTAGCAAATCCATCCTTGCTCCATTTGCTGCATGTAAATTTCAACTCACATCAGAAAAAATCTTAGTTATGATATATTTTTACCTTTTCCTCTTCTCTCTGTCCTGGATTTCACGAGAATTCTTTTCAAGTCAATGCCATTGCCATGGGCAATGCAAGGCCAATGCCATTACAAAATTATTACAAACCAAGGAGTTCTGTCAGTTTAAAGGCTCTTATCACTTTATTAAGAGCACAAGCTGCAGGGGACAACTGTCAGGATTAGGTTTAATACTTTAAGGTACACCAGACCCTGATGACCATATGATGTTGATATTAAATCTGGTTTTAGCTGCACCAGTATGGCTTCAGCGTGCTTTATCTACCTTCATGCTTTCTTGATACAGGAAGTACTTTTTTTCTTTTCTTTTAAGACTATTTTGGGTTGATACCAACTACGCTCCTAGATAATTCTCTTTCAACAACAGAAATAATTGACAGCTGGAATACAAATGCATCACAAGTTTGCAAGGTCATCTTCACAAATAATAGATTGGAAGAGGGGTAGTCCATACACATTTTATGGACCTTTAATTGAATATTTCTGTATTTCATCAATATCTCACTTTGGATAATGTTTTCTTATAAAAGGAACGCTGAGTACAAATGGAGGCAAAAAACATAATTTCTGTTATGGCAGGAGCCATCAAATCTGGAGGGAATTCTTTAAAAATGCTTCCCTGGAAGAAGCTATGTGAAAATGCAGCTTTTGGGAAGGCATCAAACCAGCAATTGTCACAGAAATAAGATTCTACATAAGGCATCAGCCAGAAACATCCCTTGTCAGTTATAACATTGGTTTATTCACAGTCCTGCTCTTCATTGGCATAATATAATAAATATGCAAATTTAGCAGTTGTTAATGACAGCAGTTATTTCCCACTTTTGCTTTAAAACCCAACAGGAAAGTGTTACAGCTATATATGTATCTGTTGTTTAGCAGGCACGTAAGACCCACCAGAAGATTACAAATATTCTGATTTTCCTGAACTTCTTCATCTGGTTATGAATTTGTTTCCTATAAATGACTGCCAGATCAGTGTCATGGGATTCATAACATAAGCACAGCAACAGCAGCAAAAATCAGGATCTACTTCTCTTCTGCAAGGCTCCCTGAGGAACTATATCTGATGACTCAGACACTTTACTACTTGTTTATAGTGTTTGTATGCATGGAGCTGTGGGAAATGATAAAAGCTGGTACCTGGGGGTAAAGGAAGAAGAAAATAGAAAGATGACTGATCAAAGCAAATGTTTCTTCCTGCTTGATTATAAAAAGGAACAGAAACAAACAAACAAAAGTTCTAGGTCAATTGCAGCAACGCTTATCAAGAGTGACTGACTGAATGTTCATCACATGGTAAAGCAGTTTGCCCAAAGAATTGGCACTAGACTATATCGCCTTTCATACACAGACTTCTTGGTCAAATCCCATTCACCCTGTCTGCAGCAGTCAAAACCTGTCATCAAATTAACAGGTACAGGCAGATTTCCACTTCAAAGGAGAAATATCTCAATACAAAGTCTGCAGGTAATGCAAAGATCAGAATGGAAGGAGTCTCTCCCTACCCTCACACTGAGGCAGAGCTCACCCAGCTGTTAGAGGCATATCCTGCTACCTGTCAAAGATGCTTTCTGGAAAAATACAACAGTTAGTGATTCAATGAACAATGAATCCATGTGCCCCCTAAGAATTCATGTAGCAGAAGGGGGGACAGCATGCAGACGCTTAAGGAAAACACAAGGACAGTGCAGTGAAACATAAGACACTCCCATTCAAATCCTAATACCACTGTCATAAGAAATGATATCTCAATGGCACAAACAAAAAACAAAGACTGCAGGGATGCTACTGCACAGCCACCCAACAAGATGCTCTGTGCATTTTGACTAACATTGGTGTTACGATCAACAGTGGAACTCCCAAGGAATGGACAGAGAAATGGAAAACAGCAGTCTTATTGTCTCTCTTCCGCACTGCAGAGTTTCATTATCCCCAGGTGGTGGATCTACACAGCCAAATTAATTCAGCATACTCACCAATACGCATGTGTTGAAGTTGAAAAAAGAAATGTATCTTGCAGGAATATTTTCCCAGTACACTTCAATACAAAAATGTTACAAGATACAAAGTTTGAATGGTCTATCACAGGCAGCAAGCAATTTGGAAAGTCTAAGACATGAAACAGAATCCTCATAGGATAACCAGATCCACTCACATTTCTGTACAGCTAACAAGCCCTAGAGAAATGCCTATAAAAAATAATTCTTATAAGAATTTCTTTAAAACTGAAAGGAAATTCCTTGAGGGAGACACCTGATTTTTGTCACTTCATCTTAAAAGAAATTGTAGGAGAATGTGAAGTTTCTTGAGGATGAGATTCTCTTTTTTTTTTAAAAAAAAAAAAAAGAGGAAATCCCAAGTAAGACATATAAACTTTAAAAGCATTTAAAAAATATAGATATAATGTTAAGGAAATATCAGGAGTCTCCTTGACCCTATACCATTCTGAGAACAACAGGGACTGAAAGACAGTCTGCCTTGTAGTATTAAACATACCAACATCTTATTGTTACTAATGATTCTGTGAAATGGATGAAAAGATTTTACACTGTAACCGCTACATATGTGAATATGCAAATCCAATTTGATATCTTTGTAGACTGGAGTACAAAGCAAGACCATACATTTTTGGCATAAGGAAAGCTATGATGATTATAACACAACATTTAATGTCTGCCCTCACATAATCCTGTCTTCTCCCTTCCATTTTAATTTTCTTTTGTCTTTTTCATCCCTAGTATGCAATCTACAAAACTTCACTCTGTTGACTATAACTTTGAATTAATATCTGTACTGATAAATAGCTGTTTCAATAAAATGTTTTATAGCAAACCATAAATCCATTTTCCCTTTTTCCTAAACATCTTAATATTAATTATGACATAAATACAATATTTGCATTCCTTTTGGGGCTGTAGACTTACTGTTTATATGCAAATGTGAAATAAAAGATTAGAGGAGTCAAAAAACTTACTCTTAATTTGAATCCAGCATGTGTCATATAAAGAAAGACAGCTAGAAAGGAAGAGGAATATTAGGTAACAGAGATTTAAGTTTTACAATACCTTCAAACAGACAAGAAGGGGATTAAATGTCCATTCGGGAAACCTTATTTTCTTACCTTTTTCCTTCTACCTACCCATAAGCCAAGGTTTGCATCACATATTCCCCCTTTAGAGCTGTTTGCTATTTACTGTTGAAAACCAAGAAAACAGGACTAATGGCTAGCCTGCTACCCTGTACAGTTCATAGTTTAGAAAACCTAGTATCAGGAAGTGTGTTCACTTGTTAATAAAAGAACTCTATAAAGACCTGAACTTCTTTTATGAGAAATAACCTGTGAATATTTATTTTCTGCAACTTTGTGATGAAATAGTCTATCTAAAGAAGGTGTCCAACACCAACAATGTCAGAATTAATTAGTATTAGCTAATCCAGAAGCTTGGAAAATATTACTCGTATAAGAAAAGACAAAAGTGACAAAGCACCGCAAAAACAGTACATCAAAGCTCTACTGAAGAGACAGAGAACAGGAAGGAGAATCAAATCTCCACTACAACTAACCACAGTGAGAATGAAAGGTCTAAGAAATATGGTGTCAAGAAATCCCACTCACAGACTCTAAGTACATGGAAGATAAACCCCACAAGAGGATGAAAGTCTAGAGACCTCTTCAATAAGATCACTTCACTAACTGTAAAATCTAAAGAACATGGAGAAAATGACAAATTTCATTACAATTCCTGATCTCCATGGTCTACTTACCATTTTTTTATAATAGCAACAGAGAAGGGACAGCAGGTTGGCCTCTGTTTATGTCCTATCTTTTAAAAATCTGTGCTATGCAACTTTAGAACCAATTTGAGAATTCTGAAAGTATGAAAGTATGAAATCATGCAGTCCTGGGGTCCAGGCAATGATCCTGAATAGTGCTGTTGACTCAACAGCATGGGAAACATCCATCAAGAGGCCAGGATGCCTGCCCTGAATGCTCTACAGAACTTCTCTCCTTCTTTCCCACTGAAGTCAGATCAAGCTGAGTCCTCTTGTGACTGTAAGGGAAAAGAAAATGATGTTTCATTTTCAGACACTAAAGAAACTTCCCAAAGCTTCCAGAGGAACAGAAAAGTGGATTTTCTATGTATAGAAAGTTTGGAGATAAAAGGTGGAGTTGTGTCTTCTACAGAGGAGTCATCCCAGTGTCTCTTATTTAGTGGTACAGAGGGAAAATAAGAGGGGAAAATTACCATTTTCATGATCTTCACAACCTTTATCTTCAACACAGGAAAATTAGGAGGAAAACAAAATATACAGTCCAGGATTATTGTAAAGGAGCAGAGAGTACACAGCAGCAGTGATGTATGCATTAATTGCCTGTGTCAAAAGTGCAGAACCCAATGGTCAGTGCCTGAATCTCTGAACTTCCCTATAGCTAACCTTCAAGAGATATGCACTGTTCTACCTTCCTTCTCCTATTTAACTTTTACCTCCTCTATTTTCATCAAGTTCATTCATTACCCAAGAGCTTGGCAAGGATTCCTGGTTCTGCTAAAGAAAGCCATACACACGCACATTCAACACAAGCTTGTGCAGACACTGTTTTTTTCCAAGCCCTCGCAGTTCTGTGAAAGTCAGGAATGCAAACACCTACACTTCACAAGAGACATAGCTATAATGATCCAAAACACTCACAAACAATGTGTACAAATACAACCCATCAATACTCACTGAGAAAATATGGCCTGTGACTGCCTCTGCTCCATGAATCATAATGGAAGAATTATCCTCCCACATCTAAAAGCAACAGAAACTAACATTGTACTCACTGTATCTTTTCTGAATGCAATCTTTTTTTTTTTTTTTGGTGCGGGTTATCTCCCTGTCTGACTTTTCTGCATGCTCACCACACTTTTAACTAAAACATCCATAGTTATTTTACTGGGTTGCAGTATGCCACTCACTAATTAGAACACAAATAGGGGATTCTTGTTTGTTTGTTTGTTTGTTTTGGTGGTTTTTTGTTGTTGTTGTTGTTGTTGTTTTTCAATCATCGCTATTAACAGACACCAGGAACCTGAACCACACGGGGTTTCCTTGTTCCACAGCAATCACACTGCAGATCACTGGCAAATAACAAGCTATGAAAGATGTTCTAGGCTATTTTACTGCAGACACTGGAGAGTTCTGTTCTCTGACATGTTTTGGGAACTAATTAAACAACTCCTCTTGGTCCGAACAGAGATTATTTTCCATTCTGTTCACATTCAGAGGAATTCTGTGTTCCTTTTTCAAAGATGGAAGTTGTCCAAAACCCTTCACAATGAAAGAAGGTCAGGGTCATACTTCTCCCAGAAGTATTTCTCCTATATTTCTCCTGAATTTCCCTTTTCCTATTTCTCCTGTAGAAATGTACAGACCAAGCACACATTTGCCTATATCTGATACATATTTCACTTGACACAATAAAGAAACAGGTGTACAAAAAAAAAAAAGACAATGGTGGGGAAAACTGCTTACAGGGCTGTGTAAAAAATGATGTGATTACATAATTATATAATTTCCTATTATCAGATAGCACTTTTCTTGCATAGGACTGGAAAGGTAGAGACTTGGTTTATTTGCAGCCTTTTCTACTTTTAACTTCCAACAAATGACATTGTCATTAGTCCACTGAGTCACAGACACTGTAAATAAAGCTGACTTTGCATGATACACCATCATTCCTTTAAGAAATTCTGCTTTGTCAACATCTTCCATAAGACATTACAATGGGTGATATAAACCTTAAAAAAATTACACTAACACAATTTAGGAATAACAATACACTCTATTATTTGAGACCTTAATGACCACAGTATTTAGTGGTTAGAGTGGATTAGGAAATGGTATTCACAAATTCTTTCCCTTACTCTCTGTAGATCATAACATTTTCTGGGAATATTATGAAACTGTTTAGACAATTTATTGTAACTGCATTGGAAGCTTCTTGTTCTGTTTCTACTTGAATGGCTTACTGTTTAGCTCTTAACCAGAAATCTGTTTTGGATTGCCTTTTATCCCATTACATTTTTTTTGATACAGTTAACGCTATCAACATGTTTATCCATTTCCTCATCCTGTACTTGCCTGTCTATTTCCCTTTGTATCCTCTTGTCATTTTTTGCAGTTATTTGTCAGGGTTTTCTTCCACTTTGTGTTCTTTTATTTTCTCCTTGGGGGTTTAATGAGACAACTTCCAGAGATCCCTTACAACCTCCCTTATTCTGTAATTCTGTGATTATCTTTTTGGACATGGAAATGCCTGCTAGAGGTATACAAGGTTATGTGATCCGATTACTTAACCAAAGTGCTTTGCATCTTCCTTCTTTCCTTATATTCTTCCTTCTTTCCTTATATTCTTCCTGTTTTCCATGTTGCCAAGTAGCCTTCCCTTTCATTCTGCTAAAATTAATCCATCCTATCTCCCTGTTTTAATCCTGATAAAGTTAGGGCTTTAACTCCTTCATATCCAAATATCTTTCTCTAGGCCATCCTTAATTTTCTGCTCTTTCTTGAGCCTTTTTTTTTTGGTATGTTCCCTGGAGACAGTTTTGAAATCTATTTCCAAACTATAGAAATTGTAGTTTTGGTTGATTTAAATACTTAATACTGTAATTTCTGCAAAATGTTTATGTTGTCATCTTTCTCTCTACAGGTACCTTAAAGGAGGCTGTAGCGAGGTGGGGATTGGTCTCTTTTCCCACATGCCAGGTGATAGGACGAGGGGAAATGGGCTTAAGTTGCAGCAGGGGAGGTTTAAGTTGGATATTAGGAAAAAATTCTTCACTGAAAGGGTTGTGAGGCGTTGGAACAGGCTGCCCAGGGAAGTGGTTGAGTCACCATCCCTGGAGGTCTTCAAAAGACGTGTAGATGTAGAACTTAGTGACATGGTTTAGTGGAGGACTTGTTAGTGTTAGGTCATAGGTTGGACTGGATGATCTTGGAGGTCTTTTCCAACCTAAATGATTCTGTGATTCTCTGATTCTGTGATTCTTTACCCACAGCATTTGCAGGCTCATTTTGTAAGGCTGATCCATATCATACTACTGCAACTGAAACATAAAGACAGTAAACTTACTGCACTCCCATATATCATACCAGGTAAGTCATTCATCTCTATTTGCCTTTCTCTATTCAATCTAAAGTAGGGGACAGTTGTATTTACCTGCTTGATGGGGTGCTATACCAATAAATGAAACCACATCTGATAGGCAGTCTGCAAGCAGAGAGATGTAATAGGCTAAAGAATTATGAAGGGCTGTTACCTAAACTTGTACTAAAAATGATAACTGAATTGAATCTTGTTCCATACCAGAAACCAAGTACTTTATGAGGCCTAGAAACTTCAGATATGTGGTTACAAACTTTATTTTTTATTAATTTGGCAGGTGAGTGCTGCTGAAGTACAGTACCAAGGGAGAAACAAATACACTCAAAGACAAAAAAGCATCCAGTCTATAACATGTGCTGGATAGAAAGAAAAAAGACAAAGGTTTCTAGCATAATTTTGAAGAGCCAAGAGGTCAGGATGGTTTCAAAGCGTGCTGAGCATTGTCATCAATAGAACCAATACATATTTAGAAATGAGTAATAACTGTCAGTGTTAAAAACTAATTACGAAGTTAATTCAAGTTTTTTTGCTATGGACTTTTGAAAAAAGAAGCAAAGTCTTTGCAAATGAGCTAATGACATTAACAGTGAAAGCAGTTTGCTCTCTATGACTCACATACAAAGGATAGCTTTGTTGGTCTTCCTGAGGTGGTAAAAACTTCAGATTTCATCCAGAACTTTCTGCCTAGCTAATTTTCACTTTAAAAGTCACAGGATTTCAGATGTCTTATCTTTATGTCTATTAAGTGCAGGTCTCAGATAAAGCAGTGCTATAATACTTTGGACTCTTCTGTGAGTATTTATAATACTCCCCTCAGTGACAAGTGCTGCAAATTGAGTAAATACTAGCAAAAAGTAATCTAAATTTTGACACCTCCTCCTCTATTAACTCACAACTTCCTCCCTCATTTAGTTTGCAAAGGAAGAACAAAAGAAACAAGGCAAGCATAAGGGAAATATACCATAAAGGGCTGAGCAGTAAAGAGGCTTGTGGTATTTCCCATTGAACAGACAAGCATTAAACATCTGGTGCCTTTTCCTGCAGGCAAACACAACCAGCAGCAGCTGTCTGCCCTCACCATCAGCTGCACGCTGGGGATAGGACACGCCATGTGCCAACCAACACTGGTTCACTGCTCCCCCAAACATGTTTTTCCATATATAGCTCTATGTCCCACATCGGGGGCACCCTAGGGCAACACAAGAGTTAGGTCTAAAAGCTTGTTGTTGTTTTTGTTAAATTCCTATTAATGTCCTGCAGGGCAGAAGAAAAAAGGAGGGAATTGCCAACATCCATGTTGGAAGCACCCATTTGTGAGAGGAAATCAGGCACCCCCAGGGCAACGCCAGGCCGTTTGTGAGAGAAACATGCCACCCCCACGACATCTGTGAGGCACCGTGAGGAGGGAGCCTCGGCTTTCACTACCTTTGCCGGAGGTGCTCAAGCAGCAGACGCCACAGTCTCCAGCCTTTTCGGACGCCGCCTGCTCCCCTCAGCTCCCCTGGTCAGGTGGCGCCATAACCGCCATAACTGCCGTTTGCGGTTACAGTGGCCGTGCTGGCCGCAGACAGGTGTGGAAAACGCTGTCAGTCACCGGTAACCTCTGCAGGGTGGAGCAAGTATTCAACCGCGGGGAAAAAAAAATCACTAAAGTTTTAATTTAGAGAAGGTTGCTAGAGAAAGGCACCCCCTGGGAGGAAGGTATGTAAGGGTTTTAGATTGATGAAGAAGAAAAAGTTTCCACAGAAATTCTGATCTGCAGCCAGCGTGGTGGCTGGGAGCTGAGGTGACCTTTCTGAGGAGAAAAATCCCTCTGCTGTGAAGAAGGAGGCAGCTGCTTTGTGCAGGGAGGAAAGCTTATTAACAAAGCCTGAAACTTTGATTTTCTCTGGAAAAGACAGCAGGTGAAGGGCAATGAGCCTCCTTGAGACAACTGATGGAGGACTCTGCTGCCTGCAGGGCCCAGGGCTGGAAGGAGCTCACCCATCTGTGCACACTCCTGGCTTCAGCCAAATGCCACCTGCGTCCGGGCAGCAATGCCTCAGAGCTCAGCCGAAAAGACTGCTGGTCAGGACTCTGGAAATACCACCCCTGTGTTTTCTAACCAGCCATAGAATTGGTAGTAAGTCTATATGGCTGTTGCTGTATTCAGATTTCAGCTTTGCTGAATGCCTGCCTACATGAGGCTGGGGTGGTCGACAAGTATCTAAGAGGAGGTGAAACTCAGGAGGATGACAGAAAACATGCCAGAGAGACTGCCATTACTGAACACCCCTTATCGTAATGGCCTTTCCTCCTGCACTGCGGAGATAACAGGTGCCTACTGCTCAGAGAGAAGACAACTCGCTGTGGCTGTAATGTTATACAGGTAACTGTTTCTTGACTACAGTCTAAAGATAAGGATTCTTTTCAGGTACTGATATCCTTGATCCCAAATACCTAACGGTCAAAGAAGATGATAGGAAAGATGTTGTAATCAATAATGCTTTCCATTTCTCAAATTTCTATAATACTGTCCTGCTACAATTTGGAGAAAAACAAACAAACAAACAAACAAACAAACACTACGCTTTTTGCTAGTTTGATCAGGCAATTTGTTAAGTTCGTCTTTTAATGCTGACTCCTGGACACTGCAGATATCCAGAATGGTAAGATAATTTGCAAATTCAGTTTTTGTTCATGAACTTTCAATTTGCCTTTGACAAGTAAAACCAGTAATTGATTGGAACAAAACCCAAGGGCATCTGAGATATAAGGGTATGATGTGTCACTGTTGTCTGACATTCCTAACTGCTCTGCTGAAAGCTAAGATGTGCAAAAATTTAACATACAAGTAAATACACATATTTTGATAATGTTTTGCCAATATCTCATCCTACCAACCTGTTACAACTGGGAAAGTACACTACTAACTACTGGCTCCCAAAATTGTCTTACAAGTATTGTGCATAGATTTAACACCTACAATAAATATGTCAATGTGAGACTCTCATTGGTATTTATTTACCTGTGGATGTGAAAGACGGTGTGAAAATATCAGCCAGTCATAAAAATGCAAAATTTGTATGCAGGGTGTGGTGACTAGCTTAGTCTATCTAGAACGCTGCATTTTTTTCTGCTTGTTGAATCACCTGTTAGTATAGATTATACAATGTTTCAAAATGTTTATTAGCAGGGAATTCTCAGTAGGGATTCTAATTCTCAGAATTTCCCCTTGCAAAGTTGTACTGTCTGTGTGAACCTTGACTGCTTGTTAACAGGAGAATTCATAATTTTTTTGTTGTTGTTTCCTAGACAACCACTCCAGGTTCCCCTCAGAGCTCTTGCTTTTGTGTTCCCTGATTAAGATGTACATGCTGCCTTTGGCTGATCTTATTTGTGGGAGTAGCATTAATTTTCATAGGTGTGATATTGATTAACTTTTTATTTTCTCAAACAATATTAATTCCAGTGTTTTATAAAGGATGATAGGATTACATGAGTTTTAACTTTGCTAAATTATAGTTTCAGCTCCCTAATGTGGAAGTTATTCTAATTTTTCTGCTCAAGGCAATTTTTCATTTACACAACAGACTGATTGAATTCTACTGGTTCAGTTTTTCTCAATTTTTATGCAGACCAGCCATAATTCTATGGTGCTCCTCTTGTCCTGAGTACTCCTTGAGCTATTTTTTCAGTTACCTGATAATGGTGTGTTCTGGTTTGTGACTCAAGTTTTAACTCAAATATAAATGACAGAGATGTTGCTCCTCCACTGTGGCTACTAACACTGCTTTCAGTACTTTGCAGAAGTTTTACTGATAATACAAAGGCCATAACATCTACATTTTGTCTTCCCTTACCTTGGTCTTTGAGTAGATGATTAAGTTTCAGCTGAGGCCAAATTTCACTCTACTCAGTGTAAAAACAAATTGGGGGTGAGGGAAGGAGGGGTACAACCACACTAACTTGGTTCTAGGTGAACATGGTGAGCTCCTCTCTTACCACCTGGAAATAGATCTATTACTTCAGCAGACAGACAATCCTGAACTGAAATGAATCAAAAACTTAGAAGAGGAACCATGTTAGAAAAAAACATGAAAACATTAACTCAAATTTCAGGCTGAGTTTAAGTGCTTTCCTCCCTAGGAAAACATCTTAAGAATGTGCCTAATGGGCTACAAAATCAGGAGCCCCAGGGGAGATAAGATCTGGACAGCAAATGTAGTATCTCCATACCTTTGCACGCAAAAGTTACATTCCATTGTCTCTCCAAGCACTTACTATATTAAAATATTAATATACACATTATGTTGTTTTACAAAAAAAAATAATTATAAATTGAATATTCATTGGCATGAAGCTAGAGTTCCTAACATGGCTACAAAATCTTAAGTATAGGACAGTGCATATCTGATTTATAATTCACAATACATTAAAAACTGAAAAAAAAAAAAAACTTTAAGCCATATTATTTCTAGTATTTTTACAGCAGTTTTTCAACATTTTTGTGAAATGTTTGAATCTTACAGAACATATGCATATGTTGAATGTCTCTATTTTAGTTGCCGAAAACTTGTCTCAAAATTAAGTAGGCTATTTTGCTTAATATGAAAAGCAAAAAATACCATTTAATTTGGATGAAAATACAAGAATCTCAAGTAGAAACCATTACATATGCTTTTCACCAATACAATGAGAAATAAACAATGGAGCTCATTTTTATAAATCTCAGTCAATAACTACTACTGTGTTAAATGTACTTATAAGGCAACCTAGGAAATACAAAAATGCCTGAGAGGTAAGTGGAACTTTCTGATTTTTTTAATAAATATTATTCTTGGGAAGGAACATCTATTGGTTATGCTGAAAGAAAGCCCATTTACCTTTATGCAGTTTATAAAAGTTTTCAAGTATAACTCAGAATCTGAACAATATCTGAATTCACTACCTGAATAAATTTTTTTGGAGGGATTTAGTATCTCTTAAATTAAAAAGATCACTTCTTCAAGAATAATGGGAGACAATGAAACATGTTTTACTGCTTGAAAGTAATTCTGTATCACGAGCCCTTTTTTAAATATTGAACTAAGTACACAACAGGTTTTCCATTTGTATGCTGCTTTAATATTTTTTTTACAATACCATTTACTGTTGCTTTGTTTTCTCAGGTGGCTCTTTTTGGGGGAGCATTATACACAATCAGTCAGCTTTATATGTTTCAGAATTGCTTCTGATGCCTTTCTTTCACACTAAAAAGCCTCTGTAGTACACTGTACCACTTTACAAATGGGAATCTCATACTAGTCCTTTATGTACATATGTAAATTGCTTTCATTTATTTATGCCAGTGGCCTCTATGTTCAAATTGTATGATTGCTGAATGAACAACTTTTCTCCCTGAATTGCTTTTTTGTGCCATTCATGTCTGCTGCCATGCAGTGCAGGGTATAACCACCTAAAGGAGTGAGGTGTGCTTAAACTTGGAACATGATTTGGTTCCTAAAAATCCTTGGAAATACCTTGTAAATCCTTTTCACCGTCTACTGGAGGAGGAAATGCATTTGCACTGATTTCAGTTAAAGCCTGAGTGCCTCTTTTTTCAGGTAGAATACAGTTACAAAGAAGAATGGTGAAAGACATAAAAACAAGTTTATAAAATGTTTGCTTCCATAAGAATGAAGAAAAATCTGAACTACCATCCATAACTACAAATGCTAAGAAACTAGTCGATGAAGAAGACTTATAGTACTTATGTTTGCTTTTATTTCTATCCTTCAACTAATCCCCCCTTATAAGACCTCTAATCTGCAGACAAGGGAACATCATGTGAGCAACAACTGTGGCTCCATAGGTTCCCCAGTTGCCATTTCCAATTAAATATTCTTGGAATGCTCAAGCTTGCTCTTAAGTATCTCAGTTTTCAGTAGGTCAAAACTAGGCTCTTCTCTCCAACCATGAAAATTTGCTGTCTCCTTTAGAATAAGAGAATAATGAACATAGTGTTGAAGAGCTAGGTGTGAATGACCTCTTTTTATTAACTTAGGTTAATATATGTCATCTGTTCCATAACTTATCCATCAAATTTCCTTTCCCTGTTCCCTCCAAAACAATGCCTCCCTAACTGCCTGTGTGCAGCCATAGCCTATGGCAGTATCTCTCATAGTGTCCATGAGTAAGCACAAGCTTTCTTGCCTTAGCACAAAAAGATAGCACCACACCATCATAAGTTTGATACCAGCCTTTCTTTCAAACAATACGATAGTAACAGCCCTCCCTCTGGTTCCTTGTAGAACAGGTATCCTTGAGATGACTTGCCAACAGCCGGACAGCAAGTATGCACTGCTTCACAGTCAGTGAGCAGGCCAAATGAATTGCTTTCCAAGCTGTGTATTATGCAAGGCTGAAAAAGAGAAAAATATGAGCAAGGAAAGCACAAACCAGACACCAGAGTGAGAAAAGCATCAGACAATTTCCAGTTCCAAAATGATCCACTGGCACCTATGTCTGCCAGACTTTGAGAAACCACTCTGAAAAAATGCGTGCAAACAAGAAAATAAATTTTGACTCTGGGAAACCTTTTGACTCCAGAATAAAGGTGATTAATTGTAGGGCTTTTGTAAAGTTAATATTAAAATATTACACACTCCATTGCAGTCTCAACTGACCCACATTTAATGGGAAAATGATTATTGTTTATCTCTTGTTTATAGCTAATAGAACATAATAACTTGAACTGTTCAAAAGATTTTCTATTTGTTAAAATGTCAAATTCAACACCATTTACTTCACTAAAATCTAACAAAAGATGTATGGTCACAAAGAAGCAATTTTTTCTCTATTCTCCTATATATCTCCTTGCATTGGCAAAACTCCATAATTTAGATTGACTACAACTGCATCCTCTAGTGCAATGCAAAGACCTCCATAAATGCTAAATGCTGTTAGTATTATCAATGTAAATCAAAAGGTACAATTCTGAATGAGTAACAGAAGTCAAGATTTCTTGGTAGATAATGTTACTGCCAGCTGAGATGTTTGTGGTCATATTAAACCATGTTGGAAGAGACTCTTTTCTGCAGCCTAAAAGGAAAATAAAATCTTGGGTCAAAGAAAATCTTTATAGTTTAATCCAATGTCTCTCATATAGGTGATGCCTTGTAAATAATATGTACAAAGGCAAAGGAAAGAAAGAGAGACAGAATCATTCCAGCAATAAGAAGAAGCTGAAGAGCCCTAAAGTTTTAAAACAAATTGTACTGTAGTCCACTATTCACAGGAGAGAGATTTTCTTAAAAAAAAAAAAAAAAAAATCAAAGAGATATGAAAGTCATTAAAAAAGAAAGACTTGCCTCCCACCTTCCATTTCCATCATACAGATTTATAGGAAACTGTAAAACAGTTCTATCATCCCCAACTATTTTAGTAAAGACAGGTAAGGCACGTGAGAGATGTTATACGTATAAATGCAGTCTCAAGGAACTTCTAACTCAATTCTCCTTCAAGAGGAAGAGAAGAATGAAGAAATCTATAGAATTCATGCCTTCCGTTTCTACATGAGGGAATTGATGGCAGATTTGATTCAGAGGGAACATGTTCTAGTTATCCTTAGCACTGGAGGCAAGATAGCTGTGACAGGATGTCCCTGAGCTATATTGCTTTAGGGATAATGTTTAGATCTCTTGCCGTTGTACTGGGCCATGTAGGGACACTTGATTATATCACTGACTCCTCTTTTAACCTGGGAGAATTCATATCCCAACCCCCCAAATATGAAAAGGATCAGTGACATTTATTTTCTTTCATCTAGAACAAGTAATGTATAAACTCTTGGTTCTTATATGTATGACAGCATTAGGGGTAAGGATGGTTATTTTCTATTCGTATATATACACACACACATATATATACATGCAGACACAAACAATTTCCTTCTGTTTCCCAGTTTCAATTACTTCTGATATTCCATGTAGAAGATACGTCTATATGTGAAGGAAGCTTTATCTTATCAATTGAATATTATAATGACAATGGGCCAATGCTGGATTTGAATGTCATGTTACCTGGCTTACCTTACTTTTCTTTTCTAGCTTATACTTTGTTTAAAATACACATTAATGTTCACTGCAGACTGTGTCTATGTATCTGCACTAAGGAGGCATCTAAATCCCACTGAAGTAAAAGGAAAGCCTCACAGACTTCACAGCATCCCTGACCTTTTCCTCACATCTGCTCTCCTCTTCCTACGCATACAAGTACACAGAGCCAAAGGATTTACAGAGCAGGAAAACAAATGGAGTCATATGAGGCATTCATACTGGGTCACAGCCCTGCTCTGACAAAGTACAATTTAACCTCAGAGTGAACCCGGTTTTCACAGACCGTGGGGAACACTTATGTAACAATGAACTGTTAAAACACAAATAGACAAAGATTTTACAAACCAGAGGAAAGGTAGATTATTAACTGTTATTTAAAAAAAAATACTTTTCACACTAGCTTATCTTGAACTAAATACTATGAAGCTACAACCTTAGCATTGCTATTTACACATTAGTTACTTCTCATCTTGAGCAGATAATGTATTTGATATTTTATTGATGATCCCTATACTCTAAATAATTTAAAAAGAATGTGTCTCAAGGAAAAGCCTCAGCGTTAAGAATATGTGTCTGTAGTATGGCTTTATACTTCTTTATAACTGGATCTGTATGTGGTCGGCCCTTGCACAGCCAGAGGATTCTCATGTGTGACACTTCTCTGTGGGACATTGTTGCTATTTTTCTCTTTCTGAATGTCACAATTAGGGATTTTTCAAACTGTCCCCGATGACAGTTATAGTAAAATGTACTGCACAGCTTTTTACCTCTCTGAGTGAAAAACTTCTCTATGACAATTGTAGAAGTCTATACAGTGAAGACAACCTAAAATCCCAGAAACGTTAGACATGCTCCCTCTTTGTCTTTCATCCTTCTCTTCCCTTATTCAAATTTTTAAAATTCACTCACATTCCAGCTCAGATCATCTAAATGGAACATTACATTCCCCTTTTGCAACATGTGCAATAAGACAATAATTCATAATCCAAAATCAAGTCCTAACTTAATGTAGTGGTAATAGAAAACTGCTTTTATCCCCTTCATTATATAGATGTGCTATGTAACTTACAGTGTTATATGTGATGCAATTTTGCATTTATAAACAAATACAAATTCAATAAACGGTAATCAGAAAGGAGAGAGAGTCATGATCTATGTGGTACTGAAGACTGACCTTGGTTATTCATGAGTTTTTTCATCAAACTCCTTCCTGTAGGAGAAATTTGATGGCAGGAGGAATCTGATACGAAGTTCAGAACCAATGAAGAGCAGAGAAGTTGAAGAATAATCATTCTTCTCTATAGCAGGCTATTGGACATTACGCAGCTTGCAGACTTTTTTCCACTAAAATTTGACTCTCTTACTCATCTTATTCTAATTCAGTAAATCAAGAGATGACTCATGGAAAATGAGAATCTAGGCACAACAGAGATACCATATAACGAGTCATTTGTTTTATACTGGGAATGTTGGCAAACTTACATGTATACAAGCTGACTGCTCTCCTTAGTATGCAGTTAAGCTTTTGACTGCTGGATAATCTCTTGTACCTTAATCAATTGCACTGTGTGACATTAGATTTTAAAACAGGCTGTTTTTCTTCTGGCAATAATGTTGTATAGCTGACTCAAGAACAATTTTAAGGCTAAAATTGTAATTAAAGATACATGCCTATTGCCCAATTCACTTGTGCTTCTTAAGAACTATTTATTACATGTTTGAGGAATGTTTTCAAACAGATTAGATTAAAAACATTTCTGTCTGTGGCAGTCATATTCAAAGTATCAATTACATTTCAGTTCAGAATCCAGTATCTGAGTTTCAGTATCAGATTTAGTCCTCTGCGGGGAGAAGCATTAAATTAAAAAAATGAAAGAAAAGTTGAGGGAGCTCAGCTATCACCTGGCTGACATCTCCTAACATCCATGAAGCAACTGCAAAGCTGAAGTTGATTTGGGTTTCTTTTGCTGTTGTTTGTCTAATCCTACACATGTTTAACAGTGGTGTTTGTGAGCAGTAACCCAAAATGTATATTAAATGAATATGGAGACAAAGTGCAATATACTGCATGATAAAAGATATGAGTGCTCTTGCTACTACTATCCCACTATGATATTAGCGTTATATATTAGTAAGACGTGATAATAGCATTTGCATGAGCTTCATAGCATATAGTAGATAATTGCTCCACATTGCATTGTCCTTGAACCTAGCTGATGGGTTTACATAAATACTAAAGCTAGCCTCTGTCATTATGTGCTCTGCAGGACATGTAACACAGGTCTTTGTGAAAGATAGCAGATGTGGTAACCTTTTGTTTTCAGCTGAATGTTTCTTTTTTCTTTTTTTTTCTCTCTCAAACCTCTCAGATCTTATGTCAAGTAAGTTTCCAAAGAGCAATCCTGAACCTCTTATAGCTCAAGAACTCCACATTAAGGGATTGAACTCCTTGAATGTTTTAAGTAATTGAAAGAAGTGGATCAAAAGGTCAAAAACAATCTCTCTGGACCTTGTAATGCACGATTCCCTCCTGTTTTCTTCTTTACTTTAGTTTTCTATTCCATTCTGTTAAGCAAGTTCTTACATTGGCCTTATCAATGTACTATCTGAGTACGTTTCTGAATTGTGTTTTATTCTTATCTTGCTCTCTCAAAATAAATTATCTGTAATCTAGCATTTTATTTGGGGAGGAATTTGTTTTACGTTAGAAAGAGGTGTTTGTATTTTGAGGTTCTACAATTAGATCAGAAACCATAGAGATCTGCAATTCCACAGTTCTTGGACAGGACTGCAAGAACTGTAGGTCTATGTTCTCCCCCAAATTACAGGAGAGAGTGCTTAGCATAATCTATCTTAGCATAATCTACCCCAAGCACTGATCTGATGCCCAACTTTCAGAATTGACTTCAACATTACAGGTAACTTGTTGTCATCCCCTGGTGGTGGTTTCACATTGATAGACGCTAAGCTCCACCATGCCACTCTCTCACTTCCTCTCCTCAAATGAACAGGGGGAGAAAATATGATGAAAATAGGTTCATGGGTTGTGATAAGGAGTAGTTTAATTAAAGGAAAAGTAAAACAAGCAAAGGCCATGCAGAAGCAAAAGGTGAACAATTATTCTTTGCTTCCCACCAGCAAGTGATGCTCAGCCATGCCTTGTGAAGCAGGGCCTCAATACGCATAGCAGTTGTCCGGGAAGACAGACACTTCCCTAATGAGACCCCCCCTTCTTCTTCCCCTTCCCCAGCTTTTACTGCTGATGATATATAGTATGGAATATCCCTTTGGTCAGTTTAGGTCAGCAGCCCTGGTGATGTCCCCTCCCCACCCCTTGCCCACTCCCAGCCTACTGGTTTTGGGGGGAGTGAGGATAGGGGGGTTGGAGAGAGTCTTGGTGCTGTGCCAGCACTGCTCAGCAATAGCCAAAACACTGGTGCGGTATCAGGGCTGTTCTAGCTACAAGTGCAGAGCACAGCACAACGTGGGCTGCTGTGGGGAAAGTTAACCCCATCCCAGCCAGACTCTGTACACCCCCCCATCTTATTTTTATAAGATCAGGAATAAAACCCTTGCATCTTTCATCAAAACACCCTATGGTGTATTTTGTCCAGCCAACTTCATACCTTATAAAATATTTCTACACAGGCAGAGATGCCTTTCTTTTGAAATCGTTTTAAAAACAACTCACACCTGAATGCAGGCTGTAGGTTTCACAAAGAATCCTTCATCTGTGAGCACTACAGAGGAGCAGAACAGTTTCACAGATGAGTGTAAGACAGCTGCCTCCACCCTACTGATCATATTGATGTTTCATATATTAACACCTCCACCACCACTGCCTTCTCTCTTCATGTCGCCTGCCCATTATACACAAACTGAAAGTGGGCCAAGGACACACTGAAGAATTTTAAAAGTTAAATCAATGTTTGAGTCAAAGAAACAGAGTATTGCTGCCTAAAGAAGTCATTTGGCACAGTAAGTCACTGTCAATATATAAATAAATAAAAAGTCTAAGTGTGTAGCAGAATTTCATGCTTTAGCACAAACAGGCCATGAGCAGAGGGTGAGTTTCTAATTAACAGAGAATTGCTATGGTAACCAAAGGTGGTCACACATAATTGGGTGTGAAACCACATGAGGCTTCATGACAGAGGTGTCTGCATATATTATCCAGCACATTTTCTGTTTCTTAAATAGAATTACATTGTCGGGTCAGACAATGTTTTCCATATTTTATGTGCCTCCTTTTTAGCAACCAAAAATGCATCTCTGTGGGCTTCAGTGACAATTTCAGCTCTTCAGCACCCTTCTTACAGCCAAGACAGCAGAAGTCTAGATGCGATTCCCTCATGAGCTAACACGCAACAAGAGAGAATGACATTTACAATATATTTATATGAGACTCAAGAAGGGGTCTCTGTTCTTCAAGTGCTATCAGAACAGTCTATCTGCAAAGGCAGGCTTGAAGTGAGGATTCTCAGCCCTAACTTACCCTCAACCATGGGTCAAGAACAAAGTGAAGTGTTTGGCTGTTTCCTAACCCAACTGCACGGCACAGAGGAGCAGCACAATTCCATGTGTTGGCTGATTAGAGCATTAAGGGACAAAAGCAGCAGTACTCTTCAAAATGGGAGTGTGTACACTGTCTAGCTTCTTGATATAATACCCCTGATATTAAGCTGTGTTAGTTAAAGCAGTTGTTGTTTAAAGTTTTGTATTTTGTTATCCAAAAAAAAAAAAAAGAGAGAGAGAGAATCTTGGAGACTGAATTATTCTGTGCAACCAAGACCAGTCTGGTTGGAGCAGAAGGAATGCTTGAAACTCACACTACGCTGACACAGTGACTCACCTGCAGCATCAACCAATTGCGATTAAACAAGTTTACTTAATTTACAAAAAATATTTACGAACTGAAGCACCACCTACTAGACAGTTTAGAGCATTATCTTAACTAATTAGATTATGCATTATCTATGTAATGAATCACATATTATGTGTGTAATGAATCCTAATGAAGATTAAAGGAAAATCTCATTACTTCAAATTGTTGTTCTGGGACAAGGTTTCTAAGATTTCTGTTAAAGCTTTCTTGAACACATGGATATGAATGAAAGGTCATTTCTTGGACTGACAAATCCCCATTTCACTGCACCAGCTGCACATAAAGGGCACAGAGCTACTTCAATGCATTATATATTCCTCTAGTCTGGAGGAATCTTCTGATGTTCTCAGGACAGAACGGATTCAGAAATGGGGAGGATAAATAGATCGGCTCCTGCAGACTTCCACTGCTGCAACTGAGAGAAGCTGTGAGACTCAATTCTGCTAAGAATTCAGGATCTTAAATTGACCTTTTTCAATTTACATTTTACTGGTGGTGGTTCTCAAGGTGCATTGTATTTGAGTTTCTCTGTATCCAAGGAGTCAGTTAACAAGCTGACATAAACTTCACACTAAGTCTGACTTAACATATTTTTGCTTTCCTGTTGTCTTCAAACCGAGCATGTATCTGGTCTGCATCTCTAAGTGGGGTAGTGGGCTATCATTAGTCTCTCCGCATACCTGAAGTGGCTGCTCACCCACTCTGAAAGTGCAGTCTGTGTATACATAAGGGCATGAAGGAGTCAGGAAAAGCATATCTGACTGAAAAATAGTCAAAGACAACTCAAAACTCTCAGTCAGCACTGTACTGCCAATCTAGCTGTATTCTGCTGTTTCTGCATGTCCAGATTTCCCATTAATTACATATCAGCAGGGGTTTTGCATAAAGCGATGTGGTCAAAGAAATTTTCAATTACTAAGGGAAAGCAGAATATCATAGCCTACCTCTGTCATGCAGGGAGGAGAACTTTGCCCATGCTGATTAAGTACAGCAGTTGACAACAGATGTTATTTGTTAATTATTGACATATCCAAAGGGTCCTATGGCTTGACAGAATGCCTAACAGATACATTATTTACTTTGTTGTATCTCATTGTGGAACATATGGTGGCAGTTTGATGTAGTACAGATATCTTTTTTTGTTAAGTATTCCTACATTGAAGTCCTGACTTTTTTTCTTTTGCTTCTTGATGCATCAGAAAGTGTGCTTTCTTTTGTTTTCGTTTTTCTAGTAACCAATTGCCCTCTATTTTCTGATACAGTAGAACTGCTGAGAGGTACTGATGTATGATTTGCCAATTCACACTTTTTTTTTTTCACCCTTAAAAAATATCAACCAGATGGTTTCCAAAAATGCCAATTATGTCTAATATATTGTTTGAAATTAAAGTATCACTGCAAAATGCCTCACATGTTATTAACTGCTTGAAGCTATACGTATCACTTTGGATGCACGAAGAACTGCATGTTCCATCACTGTATTAAACAAAAGCCTACTGAGAATTTGAGCTGCTTCAAGATAAATTTGAGTGAATAGCTAAATTGTATGCTACAAATTATTAATGTGTATCTAATGCTTAGATCTGAAAAGCAGCTCCTTCAAATAGTAGCAGCTTGAAGAGCACAGTACAAAGGACATACTAATTTTTTCATTTACTCTTACAGTTAAGAAATAGACTTGCTTGTGTACACCAATGGAGACAAGATACATAGTTCTGATGACAAATGTTTGAAGCGTTATCTGCTCTAACTTGTAGCTGGAAAGTTACTTAAGTATATTAAATGATACTTAATTTCATACCTCTCTATAAGCCTACATTCCCACTTTGGAAGGCACCTGGGGATCTCCACTACTGAAAATTCATTTTCTTGTAACACATAAAATTGGGAACCTTAATATTCATAAATTAGTTTCCTACTAGAAATTGAGATGTTGAAACTGTCACTGAACTTCACAGACATGCAAAAGAATTAATTCATGGATGAATTAGCACTTGGAAAAAGCAGGCAACCAAGGGAGTAAAAAGGAAGATTTTTTTAAATTATATAATAATTTATAATAAATTATATTTGTAATAAATGTTATAAGCAATTTATAATAAATATCAAATTATATAATAATATAATAAACAAAAATTACTATTACCCTGATTAACTCTTTTCTTGCTAAGTTCTCTCAACCAGTAAATATTTTTCACAGAGCGAAGCTATATAATATGAAAGTGAAGTCTGTTTTACCATAACAATAATTCCCAAAGAAAGGCCTTGTATTTGACAGCTCTGGCAGATGCGAGTTGGAATCGTTAGAAAGAGGCTCATCTCATGCAAAGTTGATGACTTAGAACTCAGACACTGAGGAAAACAAACCCTTCTTCTACCTTGGCTATATCTGAACAACAGGTAGCACCTGGAATAAAATGAATTGTGAAAATATTCTTCATAGAAAAAATGAATTAGTGACAGTCAGCTGAAGCACTACGTAAAGGGAAATTTGCCAGACATATGAGTTATAGAAACCTGGGGGTGGGCAGGTCTTTGTGATCCAACAGAGACTCCCAAAATATCACAAGCTCAACACAAGAAGATGTAAACAGCAAAAGTCCAAGTGCAAAAAAGAGTGCATAAAGCTTCACAGACAATGAACAAGCACAAGCCACCACATGCCTGGCACTTGGAGGCAAAAACAACAACAAAAAAAACACGGAAAGTGCAGAGGCTCACCCTGCTCCATAAGAGGCACCATGTGCACGCAGCCAGGGCAGAGCACAATGGTGTGCTCAGAAGAAAGCTCTGTGGGAGGACGTCTAATGGTGCAAATAATGAATGGCCTACGTGAATGAAGCAACTAATTATAACCTGGACATGAGCAAAGATATAAGATCACTTTAAAAATAAAGACGTACTTATTTAGCAGTGATAAATACAGTGTATTGGATGAGGTACATGCACATGCTGAGCAACTTTAAAATACTGAGAAATTAAAAAAATGTTGCAAATAGCAGAAATATTGTTGAACTGGTAGTAAAAAGAAAGTTATCATCATCCTATTTAGAAACCACACATAATAAACACCTACTATTATACTGCAGATCAAAAAAAATTGCAAGAAAATTTTCAGAAATTGAGCATGACACATACATGCAAACATGCCAAAGTTTGCACAATTATTTTCTAGCACAAAATCAAGCATGACTTACAACATTCCAAAATATCAGTTATCTATTATTTTAAGTTTTGAAATACAGGAAATTTACATACAGTATTTCTTAGTTAGAAGGTCATTTGGAAAGACTGAAGTACAGTAGCAGGAATCTTATTTTAAACATTATCTTAAAAATATCTTTGTTCTTTTTTTGGGCAGATCTTGTCTACAAAGCTTTCTCCTCATTTTCTTAAAATTTCTGGGGGGGAAAAAAAAAAAAAAGGGGAGGAAATCCTACACAGGTCTTTTCCTGGAAAGAGAAAATCTTTAAACTCTGTAGGCTGATACAGAAATGCCAAGCCGGTAAAAGCTCCCAAATGCAACCTGAATCTTCACCTGGATTTGTAGAAAAATTAGTAGCACCTTTAAATGATCTTGCTCCTTCTAGGATTTTGAAAGCAGTAATTAAGCAGCAGCACCTCAGCATCTGCACAAGGCAGTGTGATACAGTTAAATTCGGCCAGCTGCTGGTTTTGCCACAGGCACATAAGGGTTTTTACTTAAACCCTCTTCATTCTGGGCTTCTCTGGTCCAGGTTTCTGAATCTACAACATGGCACTGGTTGCCTTTCCTTGATAATCAGATTTTATTCTTCCCGCAGCAGCAAAAAGCCTCAGACGTGATGGCAGACCAGGAAATAAAGCTCAAGTGGCCAAGAAACACTCTTTCAGAACAGGTCCTTGTTCCACAGGGCTGAAATTCTGTACATCTGGTACAGAGGGCTTTAACTTCTTATAGACCAAAGACAAGCCCCTGTCAATAACCTGGGACTATCTGTGGCCTGGTACCTCAAGCAGACAGAAATGGAAAAAAAAAAAACTGTGGGTTGAAGCTATTTGTTAAAACTTCATAAGCATAATTTTGCCTAAGATCTTAAATAATTGAGATGTGAAAAGCTTATACTCCATAACTATCAGTAGCTAGCATTAGTACTGGAAGTATTCTAAAAGTCTCACCCACACTTGCTTAGAAACAACAACAAAATCCTAGGGATTGCAAAAACAAATTCAAAAAAAGTTCTGTTATCTAGCTCCTGTAAAGATACCTTGACTACCACAGCTTTTAAAACATGCGGATTCCTAAACATCACTATGAGTTTTATGGTGTCTTTCTGTACCACCTCTTTTTTTTTTTTTTTTTTTTTCAGATGAGCAGTTCAACTAATTAGATCTCTGTATAACAGTTGTGGCTTGAAAATTTTTAATTGAATTAATCAGCAAACTGTTCTATGAGTAGTAGAATTGACTAACACTACATTTTTTTAAATTACAGCTTTGTTTGCTAGGTAGAAATTGACTAAATGCATACCACAGCTTCAATTTAAAACTTTCCTCTTCAATGAAGCATCCAAATCCAGCAGCTCATTTTCACATGATATGGACGCATCCAGTCATGAAGTGGATGTGAAAGTGTCAGTCTGAATAGCCCAATGCATCATATCTCAATAAAAGGAAGAGCAGGGGACGAGGCACCCCCTGCTCTGCTCCGGCAATGAATGCAAAGCAAGGGAATTTTCCCAAGTGAACAGAACATTCATAAAAGCTGCCACTCTTCAAGGGGTTATCAGCTTGTGTGTGTGCTGCAGATTTTTAGACAGACTTTGCACCAGCTTTGTAATTCTTGCTTTTTAAAAAAGGCAATAAAAAGAGAGGGAGAGTAAAGTGAGTCTAATTTCCAGAGCAAATGGGCATCACAGACATGAAAACAGCATAGACCAGAGTCTCCTGATCTGTACTGAAACACCAGTTGTACTGAAATTATATGCATGCCATTTAATTCACAATAGATCCTATGTAACTTCAGTAAAGACTTTTTTTAATACCAACATGCAAGAAAAAACTCATGTGGCATTGTTTTCCTTCCTGTTTGACCAAGCGATCTTCTCATAAAATGACATAAGACTGTTTAACAAATTAAAGTCTGATACCTATGTACATCTTTCTAGAAACTCACTGAAAAACATGAACAAATCACAGAAGTATTTATGAAACAGATGAAAAGACCAAATAAGGTGTAAGCATGCTCTATTTCAAATGTGAAAAGATGTTATTTTTTATTTTTGTCCTTGTAAAGTAGTATATTTCAACCAGAATACAACAAAATTACCACAGGATATTTAAAAAAAAATACAAGGAAGTATTTAGAAAATTATATATATATACATTTGCTTAAAAATTCTATAATGTAAACATTAGCATAACAAGTTAAAATAATATTACAAACCATTTATTAATACTTAGGTGAATACTGTACATATATATGCTTTAGAATTAATACAATCTTTCTTACTGTTTAACAGGAACAAAAAAAAAATTCCCCCCCAAATCAAAAGGGAAATCCAGCTTTTTCACTTGCCAGCAGTTTTGGTCCCATATACAAGATACTTATTTATCTCAGTGTTCAGGAAGAAAGAAAATGGAGCCTTTAAGAATTAGATGTTTGACCAAATTTGTATTTCTATAATTTTTAGTGTCCTAAATAGTTAACACTCTACTCAAGAATCCAACTACCACAGTCTAACTTCTGTCATGACACAGACATCATTTTTGAAATCTTGTTAAGCAAACTGATTCCTCTTACATGGAAGTGCAATACATTTATTTAGATGGAACAAAGATTTTTTTACGTCTTGATATTTGCAGCAATTTGTAAATATGGAAAATTCATTCCTCTCTAAACATTTCAGTGGTGTTTTCTAGTATCAATTCATGCCATTATTAACCAAAACGTAAGCCATGATCATTAATTAGAAGTATGCTCTGATTATCTATGTTATCTGTAATTGGACAACAAAAGTACAGTTAGTGCAGAGTAAGAAGTAAATGAAATGTACAGTATCAGACCACTGTGTAGAGCAAGTTTTTATCTTCCATTCAGTATGTGAAATACAAAGCAGGTTAACTGGTATTTCTATATTTCATATATATAATTTCATACATTAAAGTCATTCTTTCAATACATAATGCTAAGAAACTACTGAAATTGCTAAATATTCATCAAATTAATATTCCATGTAGTGATACAAGGTGTTGACTGAAATATCCTAACCTACAGAAATTGAAGGAGAAAAATTCTTTACTTTCTTGAGTTGTTTAACCACTTTTCCAGAAGTGACATAAGCTCCAATACAGAAGTATTATTATTGTTTCCTAGGAGAAAATGGTGTTGTGATGTTACACATGTTTATTTTCATATATTCTGGAGTTCCAGCTGGAAGAGCACAGTGCTGTTACCAAGATTTGCAAGGAGGTATAGGAGCAGTATTTGGTTAAAAAGTCTTTCTCTTTCTTTTAAATGGCTGTTCCACAGGTTTCTCATGGGAATTGTAAGCAGGTAACTGTATTTCTGTCCACAGGTATAGATTATCTGACCTCAGAATTACAAGATATTCTTGTAAATCTCCACAAGGGTGGGCACCTTTGAAATGGCATGAAACTTACAGCAGAACTGAGACTCCCATCTGCTTTGAAGCAAAGAGAACAACATCCATATCTGAAAGTACTAATAACTGATTCTGTTAACAAAATATCATTTTCTTAAATCATTAATATGTCCTGACAGACAGTATCATTAGTTCACTTGGGGCTCACTGAGTCTCATTTATTATTAGCCTGCTGCTCTGAGTCAGTCAACCCCATTTATTAGTAGGTTCTTATTAATTAATCTGACAGCTACCATGCAGATATTGCTCTATACAATAAAACATTTTGCAACAAAAAAATGCACCTTAGCAATGGGTCACAATTTTGAGCCAGTGATCTTTAATACCATTGTGCCCTTTCTCTAAATACTTGTATTAATCCAATCACGATGGTTTATGACTTGTGGCAGGTTCTGTAAGATAGTATATATAATTCGATTACAACTACCACATCAACAATATATACCATAAAAAAGACTGGCTTTGAAATTATTAATCTTCCTAAGAGTATGTGATCTAATGGACATATCAATTTAAGCCTTTATAACTATGCCAATATCCTGCCTCATATAAACCTTGGAAATTTATTATCATTATTGAGAAGCTTGATTTAATGCAAAAGCAAAGCCAATACAATGCATTCTCTATAAAAAATGACAGAATCTCTAAATAAATGAGATTCTGAAAAAACATAGTTAATATTTAACGAATTAATACCGATAGACAATCACATCTGCAAAAGATGCAAGTCTTGCCTGCCCTGTGTTTCTTAGGAAATTATTCATTTTGCATGTGATAGGAGAATAGCATTAAAATTAAAAAGTAATGCCATTTCTTTTCACAATTTATTTTGAATAGTCATTAAAAGTTCCAGATGAGCAGCCCTGAAGTCCTAATATGGCTAAAGATAAAACAGGAATGAAATGGAAATGATACTGCAAATTTCTCCACACTGCCTCATACCATGCTGTAGCCCAAGGCTTGCAGGAACAACTGCAGGGATCAGACTGGCCTGAGGCCTCTACTCGGTGATTACAGAGATGTTCAAAGCAGCCAGCAAGAACTGGTTGAACCCATCAACTCACTGTGCATAAGCCACAGACCAGATACAGGGATTTAAGAGCTCTCAGCTAGTACAAAAAGAATTGAGACTTGTACAAAAATAGTAACTACATGCATGGCATGAGGTGACACAAGAGAAACTGGTGTAATCACTCAGTTGATAGAATCATTGCTACAGGTATTGTATAAGAACAATGTATCTATCTTGGGATTCTTAATACCAGCTGGTCATCCTTTGTCTTCCCCGATTTTGATAAATAAACAGAAAGTGGGACTTGTGACAGAGATTTACAATTCTCTGAAAGACAGGGCATTTTAGAATGTCCTGAGGTGCTAAAAATGTGGGCATTCGTATGAACAGGTATCTCCTTGCAGTCATGCAAGTACCTCACTTCAGAAGTAACCAGGTGAAAAGGGAAAGCTGAAGAAAGGATTAATTTAATTATCTTCTGAGATTTTAGAGAAACCACAGATGAGTATTTAAATGGCTTAGTAATGCACCCACTAGTGTATCTTGTGTCACAAAGCGAACACTGTTTGCAGACTGTCATCTTAGGAGATACACAATTCAGGTAAAGTTAATGAAGAACAATTTGTACACAGTAAACAAGTTTAGTATTTTTGTGTGATCTACATACATACATTAAAAATTACAAGAAGCAAGATAATCAGGAATGAAATAAGTTTAAGAGCCAAATGTAGAGACAAGAAAAATTCCTTCTAAGCAACTAAAAAATAAAAAATTAAATTTAGTCTGTGCTAAATGAGAATTCTTACTATTTGCAACTTTCTGAATAAGGACTCCTTTAATCTGTGAGTTATTTCCTTAAAATGAATACAGCCTCACATGACAAACAGATAAATCACAAAAGCTTCCACACTATGATTTCTTTCAGATTTACTTGTAATTCAGTGTTAATAGATGTGTCATATTTCTACTAACCAAGTCTCTATTTTCTGAAAAATGAATTTAGAATTGTTTCAAAGTGGGACCATCATTACAGCTACTTTTCCTTCCAACAAAGGCAAACTTTAACCTGTCAGCAGTGTATCAGACTGAAGAGTTTGGAGAGGCGTTAACTGACAAGCTACTCGCTTCCTTCCTTCTTCAATAAATGCCTTGCTGTAGTTTACACAAGACACCAACAGTAATTAATCTTTTAATAAAAAACAAATCGGCTAACTCCCAAGCTGCCCTTTTGGATTTTGTATTTTGTACCATCCCACAGACACTACTTGCTGTATGTAATGAATCCCTACCCAAGAAGCGTCACAAAATGACTGGACCATACCTGACTAAAGAATGCACAATGGTCACAGGCCTGCAGAGCAGAAGTTCCAGTTTGCCAGAACTTTGAAAAAGCACTGATGTTAGGAGTCTGTTATTAATCATCAACTTGTTTTTTTCTGCAGGGTAACATTAGATTTCAATATCTACTGATGGGACAATTTAATAAAATTAATAGATAATAAAATGACAAGATACACCAATTTAAGTTAACATTATCCAAAAAAACTTCTGAGAAGATGTTCTTACACAAAGGAAAACCAGAATACAATTGATAGAAAATTTGGACGTGCACTGCTTAAACTTAATGAAGAAAAGAAGATAGCTAACATATAATTAACTGCCTACGGCAGTGCAGCTAATGGATACTGAACTGGATTCCAGTTAATCCATGTCAGGACTTCCATCACTTGTAATAATCCTTGCCAATTTTTGTTCAGTTACTCTTACAGTAGTACCATCACAGATTACTGTTCAGTGAGAGGTGATGGGTAACAGGCACTTTCATTACAGGCAATTCTTAATTATCACCACGTGAAGGATTTTACAAAAAAAAAGTAAGAATTCCAAACTGCCCACTTAATGATGAGGGACTGTTCTGTAGCATCAGTGACAAATTAATAACAAAGTATAACCCAAGACTTGAAAACACTATTTTGTACCATGCTGCTTTTGTATATTTTTGTGGTGGTTTGTAGAAATCAATAATATTGCACTCAGCCTTATAGCAAGACTGAAATTTCACTAAAAAATTATTACATTCTCTGATTTTAAAGAATTACTTCCCACAAATGAAAGCTATTGAGAATACCTAACTAGAAACATAGAAAAGCTATTTTTCCACCTATACTGTTTTTCCCTTGTCACCTACTTTGTCAAGTTTTTTAAAAACCTCTGTGTATATCAGAGGTTTACAATAATAATTAAAAAAAAGTCGTTCTATTTACAAAAGGTAATAAATTAGTGAGGTTCTTTTAAGCACATCTTTCTGACATATTAAGTAGTGATAATCATAGCTGTTCTTTAAGGAAAATAAATTGTCGTGACATGATACCCATGTCTGGACCAGAAAAATGTACATGTAGAAAGGGAGACAACACAATACAAACAAGGAATTCATAAGAACATAACATCTTCAGAAGAACAAAGGAGAACATGTGCAATGCAGCTTCACAGAACAAAGAAAATGCCTATCAGTTTGCTGAGCCCTAGTGAAGAGCTCTCATATTCTTTTTGAGAAAGTGATTACTGCCTTCCAAAGTATTTAATCAGGATATGACCCTTAGTAATGAATGTCTCTTTTCAGGATTTAAGTTGATGCAGCTGTAGTCTCTTCAGGAACTTAAATTATAAATATAGGCTAGGAAGGAATCACAGAGCAACTTAAAGTACATGGTGCCAGTATTCACAATTACCAAAAAGGGTCAAAGATCACCGCTCTGAGGTTCCAGGCTTCGTGGCTCTCTTTGCTGGCTCCGAGACAGTTTTGGGAAGCGTGTAGTCACTCTTGAGCGGTTGATTTTGCTTACTGGTTCTCCAGAAGGTGGAATATCACTAGGAAGAAAAGAAACAAAGACAGAAGTAACTAGTTTATGTTATATGCAAATTATTATGTCGTTATTCTCAACATGAAAAAAGCAGATGTTATGAGAGCCTGGCACATGACTGAAAAGTACAGCACACATCTTCAACTACACAGAATTGCATTCTTTCTACTGGTATCTCAAGTGTGAATTACAAATGGGCTCTTTCAGAAATGAGAACTAGTAGAACTTTCAATACTTTATGGAAGATTGCAAATTACAGGATAAAAGCGTATCTTTATGGGTTGCAGTTCAGAAATGGTGGTATAAGCATTTTGAAGTGATAAAAGTACAAGCAAAATAGACAAGAGCTTGGATGATGCTCTACTTAAAAATCCTCTAATTATGGATGGATGTATCATTACGTGATGAAGTATATTAGCAATACATCCCTGTTAGGAATTCTTCAGTCTCTTCTGACCCACAACAAACTATAGTCTTACATGAATGAGCCTTTTTGAAAAGACTCCAAGAAGAAGTACATTAAGTTCAACAACAAGCAGTAACAGAAAATTCCAGCTTACCTAGGTGATATTCAGAGGCTATAGACTCCTCGGAAAACTACAGTATAAAGGGATAGCATTGTACTTTTACCATTCTCTTAGAGGACTCCACATGGTTTTTAATTATGCTTCTTACATACACATCAATAAGTAACACTAGTTTTTGCATTTTTGCAACTCAGCTAGGCAATAAAATCACACAGCATACAAAGTCAAATTTACTTTTATAATTAAAAAAAAAGAAAAAAACTACAATACCTATCTTCAGAGTGAGTTAATAACAAGTCCATGGTGGAGGAATTGCTCTTCTGTAGTTCTTGCCATGTTAAATAAATACATATTTTATATATATATATATATTAATAAATATATACAATATATATATATTTTAAAAATCACTGAATTTACAATGTGTTGTTCCCTTTTTCCTGCAGTGACTTTCCTCACAGCTCAGACAGCCCTGCAAAAGCTGCAGGCACATGCAGGCTTCTCTCGAGCACTTTGAACATCCCTGTGGGAGAGATCTTAGCAAAGCAAAGGCCTTTAACAAGTCCTGGGACTGGGTGGAAAATTCACTTGCAGGAAGCAGAGTACTTCTGCAAGACAGGATAGTTGTATCACTGGTAGCCATTAGCTTTGGAACTACAATGTCCACATTTGCTGTTATTTACTAAATAATAATAATAATAATAATTATAATAACAACAACAACAATAAAGCAGTACGTAGAAAAAATGTGTCCAATTCAGATGCTAAACATTAACAGAAAAAAAAAGTATTTTTAACGGCAGTATATTTTACTTGTCTAGTTTTCCTTGCAGAACAGTCTAAAGTAACAGTTAAAATAATAAGTTAGAAGATTTTCCTGAATTAAGATTCACCACACTCATAATACTGTGTCTTCCTAGGTAACCAGGAAGTCCTTTAAATGAAAAAACTGCATAAAATACCTGTGTCATACATCCTCATCTTCTTTAACAACAACACTAACAATCTAGATCTTTAATTCTGTATTTTTCTTGTCAATAAAATCAGAGCTCTAAAAATTAATATACCATATGTTATTAATTCTTGGTTGCCAAGGATAATAGGACTTCCAAACCTGGTCCTATGATACATTATTTTGAAACTCAACATTGCTATCTCAGTTGCTGTAGAAAATTCTGATCATGTGAATCCAATTTCAGCTGTGCTCATTAGCATGGATTTCTTTTAGTAACATGAATATTGTTACTCATTATTTTTATACTATTTATAAAAATACCGTGATGCCGCATTTATTCTCTAGTGTTTGTAAAACAGCATGGGGTAGTGGTTTCAGAAGGTTGTGGTTTTGTATAAAATACGTATCTTTCAGAACGTGTAAATATAAAAGCTTCTAAACATCAAACATACAATGAAATAAAAGTATTTTTTGTGTTGTTGGGCTTTTCTCAAACTAAATTAGGTTAATTTACCAGCAGGACGGACACTGCTGATAGTGCTTTAGTTCTGTCAGGCCGACAGACAGCCACTTTGCAGCTATATGGTAGTTTACATTGCAGAAGAAAGCACAGTGCTATGTGCAATTACTATAACTTGGTGATTGCTTTTTTGAAAGTACATTTTAATGCTCAAGCTCCTCCTGCTGGCATGCCCACAAAATTACATTAGTGTCAGCCCAGTGTTGAAGTCACTATTCCCTTCTGGAGGAAAAATACCATTAAAAGAAAAAAGTGCAAAAGATGCAAAATATATTCCCCTAAAAGGAAGGGATGTGAATTAGTATCAATCTGTCTTGACAGGAATGGCTGAGGTAATAAGATCATCTTAGGATGGCTGCATGAACACTGATCTGTGTAAATACAAAAAACAAAATTGCAAGTAATTCTGATAATTTAAATTATACTACTTCCAACCTAGATTTATCTAATAACCAAATTAGAGCTAATTTGTCTTAAATGTCTAAGCTAATTTTTATCAACACAATCCAAACTCTAAGACAAATCACTATGCTACGTAGATTTACAGAAAGCAGTTTATAACCAAGGAATTAGATCTTCACGCATTCAGCATGAAAAGACAAAGAGGAGCTAAAACTGAATTTCAGTTGTTGTTGGCCTGATCCACTTGCATGGAAACAGAGGTTGTACGATGAAAAAAAGGTTTAGAGTATTAAAAAAAAAAAAAAGTCATACATTAGTAAGCATATATCTTAAGCCCCTTTCCTTACTCTCTACTCCAAAAACTGATGCGAGAACTTGCCATCTAACTTACTTATTTCAGCTCTAGCTTTTCTCTGCAATTAAAATATTAACTTTCAAATAACACCCAGAAAGTTTAACTACCAAATTTGGGAAAAGAATGAACAACCCCCCTCAAAACCAATGGTAATAAAGTGGGAAGGAAAGATTATTCTCCCATCTCTTCTGTCTATTGTTACTGGATTTAACTATTTTAGTTCTTGCCTTGAGGTCAAATGGTACTTATAGAGTCTCTAGCATTAAACGAGACACCTTTTCAAACCGATGGACAGTTCGGCAGGTCAGATATTCTATGAACTCTTGGGCAGAAGTACGAGCACCTTAAAGTGATCCTGCCAGTACTTCTGGCAAATGCACATGAAGATGAAATTGAAACACTTGTTCTAAATCTATCTTTGCCAATCTGCATTTTGGATTGAGGAAGAAGGACTAAGCATACCTGCACGCAATGTCTTCAAATCCACTTTCTCCATTTGTCTCATTCAGTGAAAACAGTCTTTCAGCTAGTGTTTTATGGATGATTTAGGGTTCACCCATAGTTGACGGTTTTACTCAGATTAAAATACAAATTTAAAATATGTAAATCTAAACCAGGGAGTAGTTATTTTAGAGTAACTGTTCCAGAACAGCTACCCCCAGTCCCTGTGATAAGCACTTACTTACTCTTCAAGTCTACATCTGATGTCTAAGCTACGCCAGTTCAGTTTTAATGTAACATTCTTCTTTTTATTCTTTTACCTTCTTAGCCACTGAGGTCTTAACAAGGTTTAATTTTGCAGGCTGAGTCTGGCAGGCATCCAGACGCTTGCCAGGCATGAACCTGTTCAGCAGTGGAATGCTCAAGTACTAAAGGCTTGAGTTCTCTGCATTCTCACCTTGTCCCAGTCTGAAGAAAAAAGCATCCTGCTGAGAATCAATTCCTTCTTCCCACCAGGTCATTGTTTAGCTTTTAAGCATTCCTGATTGATCTGCACAGCGTTTGTTTGGATACCAATTCAGTTGCATTGATTTTGTCTAGGTGTCAAGTTCTGCCTGAGGTGCATCTATAGAAAGCAGCTTAAAATAAGTGGTCTTTTTAATCAGTTTCTAGTTTCTTCATACCTTTCATTCATTAGCTCTCCATGTATCAAAATGTAAACCACACTTTGTGCGTTTTTCTTTACATGTACATGGAACTGCAGTATTCTCTTAAATGACACCAGGAGCATTTACATAAATTTATTTCCCATCTCATTTTCTACTCTTCAGGATAAAATTAGAGAGCAAAGTAAAAATAAAGTAACATGCCTGAAATTAGAAATACTTTCGTACCAGTCTGAGATCAAAATAGAATATAGAAGCAATAAGCACAACCTGGGAGCACAGCAAAGCTCAAGAGCAGGTTGTTCGTGTATCTCACATGGAAACGCATCTCTGGAGACAGTCATGATCCTAGTTTTGCTTGAGTTGTATTAAACACACCTCACAAAGAAAGACATCAGCAGGCAGATAAATTTGATGACTTTTTGTCGACAGTTTCTTGTGTGATTCATATTTTCATTTGTCATGATAATCTAATTTCTGGTTAAAATCCCAATATTTAATGTGGTAAACTTGATTCAGACAGGAAGCCTCCTCAAAAAGGTAATATTAAACAATGCCTATATTATATGAAGAAATCCTTATTAAACAAGTGAGAAATAATTCTGATGTGCCAATACACATCTCAGCACCTTCTTCTGCCAACTCCAATCATCTGTAATACCTATTTAGTGGCATTATTAACTAAGACTCTGAGAAACAGTGATCTCCATCTATTAATACAAATGGTTGGGTTGGGAAGTTGAAATAGCCATCTATTTACAGAAGAGAGAGAAAGATATGGGTAAGATAATCCCTCTGTAGCACAATTTTGACATTGAAATTCCTGAAGACACTCTATGAGAGCAAAATTGACAGGTTAAAACGATTATTAAAATTCTTAAAACACAATTCCCTTCAAGATTAGAACTGAATTGACCAAGAAAAACATTCATTCTAATATTATATGCAACTGCTTTATTAATATACAGCTCCTTCTACCTCAAAATACGTGCTTCTACAACAAAATACAGTATTCATAATATATTCAATCTCTTCTTGCTGTGAAATAATTACAAACTCATAATGATGCTTAAATTTGTTATAATCCAAATGATCCTAACTTGAATGTTCTTATGCTACAAATCAGTTTCCGTATCAGCATGAAAATTCTCTTCAAAAACATCATCTGCAGTAGTATTTGATTTCTTCTGTAAAACCACGACACTTTACATAATTCTGATGATCAGACCTTTTTTCTTCCACTGACTTTACTTTGAAGTTGGCAATAACAAGATGGTTACTGCCCAGTGATTGTTTAGAATCCATTAGTCATATTCTACAAAATGAGGAATACCTACGACTCATTTGGGATGACATGCACTCTCTTTCATTCAGGAAATGCTCAGAACCCTGCAAGAATGACCTTTCATCAGTTAACATCCGAGTACCTAAAGTCTATTAAGCTTGCATTTGGGAGTGCAAATTTTCCATTTTCTGTGGTACTCCAGCTAAAATAACGAGTAAATACAGTTCTCATGTGGATGATTCCTTCACAGCTAACTAGAAAGCCAGAAATCACTGAACACACATAAAAAAGAAAGTTCACTGTAATGCACTATTTATTATATTGACATAATTATTTTGCGTATTTCAACGATTAGTTGAAAGATGGGAAGTTTGGCTATTCCATCCATTTTTCTACTCTACAGGGGGTTAGCTGAATTTGAGTAAGCATTACAATCTACCACTTCTCAGTGATGGGTAATTTAATGAATAAACGGTTCAGAAACAGAACATGTTCCAAGGTTGTTTAGATAAAATGTAGGATTCGCTTTCAGAAGAACAGTGTTTGGTGAATATCTGGATTCGTTTTTTCCTGTTAGTACTGTAATTACCTTTAAGGAAAGCAGAGACAGATCTAGGATACATTTTTATTAAAAATACCGAGGTAAGTAAAAACAGAAGACATGCATCAGGATTCACAATGCATCATATATGTGAAAATAAAAGGAGTAAAATTCCTGTTTGACAAGTAGCAACTTCCAATGTGCTGAGAAAGCAGTGCGTTACAGTGACTAGCCAGGCACCTCCTCCTCCATATTCACAAGTTGTTTGCATGCAGAAGTGACGTGGAGACAACTTCAATTGCCAAATTGGCTTCTAAACACCCCATGATCAATACATTTGGCATTGGAACAACAGAAAGAGCTCCCAGGAAGTGTGTTCTCAGACACTGGCATAATATGAAGACAGTAAAAGGTGTTATATATTAACCACTGACCTACATACCTCTAATTTACACAGAACAGAAAAAGAAAAAAATCTACCACCTTTCATGCCAAGCGGTGAAAAAAGAGAAAGATTTACCATGTCCTCTAATTTGCCTAATTTTGCCAATATCAAGTTTCCAAGTTTTCTTCTTACCTGTTGATGCCTACCATCTACTTGCTACTGAGCTCACTAATATACTTCGAGTAATTTCAGTTAAAAACTTGGTGCCTATTTCTGACTTGCTTCGCCACGTCTGACTCCTAACCTGCAGCACCACATAACCTAGCTTCATGGGGGCGATGCTCTCAGACCTGTGGGCTGGAAGCACTGCAGCAGTTACTGGTTTCCCAGCCTGGAATCCTGCCACCTCCATCTCCCTGTAGAGAGGCTCTGTGCCTTCCATGTTCCCTGACTCTTCTTGACTCCAAATTCAGCCAGGCAAGAATATTTGCCCACAAGCACTAGCACTTTTGAGCATAGTTTAAATAGTCTCCATGGGAATAATATAACTTAGTTGTCTTTGCTTGGAGTTTTGCAAGTTAACTGCCCATCATAAAAAAAGAACACGCACAAATTGCGATGTTTATTTTATTTTTAATAATAAAACCCTTCTTTTGAAGTTACCTTAAGAGCAAATGGAATTATAAAGAAAAGACGTGATCAATACATGGTGTTTTGATCTCCCAAGCAAGTGCTTGAGTTTTAATTGCTCCATCAAGTTAAGAGGCATCAGCTGCTTTTCTCAAGTATCTTCATTTCTCATGAAGATTACAGCATGACATTAACATAGGCAATGAGACAGCTGACATGACCGTTCTCAGATGTGTCCCCGAAACACCATAATGTTTCTGGAAGATATGTTAGCAATAGTAAAAAGTGAAGAACAGTGCTTTACAGCAGTTGCTTTTTCTTGGTGTTAGTATTTACAAAAAAAAAAAAAAAAAGGCCTACTTACTGCACTCCATCCAGAAGCTTGACGCTAATAGTGACTCATGACCTAAAAACTCCAAAATATAGAACGTCTTCACCTCAGTCTTTGGGAGCTTTTTGACTGTTCTTAATTTTAGGCTATTATTTTTAGTTTCCCTAAGCTAAAATATTTCAAATTGAGTTGGATAGCCCATAGAAATAGAGCACCTGCAGCTGGAAACAATCACAGAGAGGGATTTGAGACTTGGCGTACTGAAATTAAACGTGTACTCTCCAAATAAACAAAAGTAATCAAGATGGGAAAATATGTAAATAAAGTACAGAATTGAGTACTGTCAACAGAATAACAAGGGAAATGCTGACTTTGTTCTTGGTAATGAAGACAAGGACTAATGTTTATATTTCATCCAACACAGAAAGGGAAGCTAATCAAAGAAGGTATGACACTGCCTGGTAAATAACTCCAGGAGCCAACCTGGGATACAACATTCTTGATGGATTAGACAGAAACTAAACAGACAGCAGGCAGGCCAGCAAAGAGAAGACTACAGTAATCAGCAACCAAATTAGATTTTCTATTTAGTCAGGTTTCAATTATTTTCTGTGTAAGAAAGAAAGAAAACAGCAATGATAAACACAGGCTCATGCCTTTTTTCTTTTTTCTTTTCTTTCTTTGTTTTTTTTTTTTTAAACTATGACTCCAAATGAGGCAAACGGGAAGTAAAATTTGCTGCCGACTCCAGTGGGAGTCAAACGCACAGTATATTGCTGGCCATAAGCCCCTGAAGTTCCAGTACAGTTCTCCAGGTATCATCGGATTCAGAATCTGTACAAAGTCTCGGTCCCTCTAATGCAGGTGCAATATTGCCAACGAGTTCAAAATAAAAATAAACCAACTTTGCAATTTAGGACAATGGTCATCAGCTGTGACTGACGTTGCTGCTAGCTGTTTAAGTGCAACTCCAGTGCTAGAGTCACATATGCACAGCAACTGGGCAGTAGCAGCTTGGGGGCTGCTGAATATTCTCATTTCTCAGCTACACAAAGAACCCTGTAAATGGCTGCTGCCCATCTAGGTTTGATCCATAAGGAAGTTTACGGGATTACTAGAAAGTAACTTTCACCTTTTGCCTATGAACTCCTCAGGAAGCTATTCCTCTCCTTGTCTCTCTACGCTTTGTGGCTTTCAGCCATATGTTGATTTTGGTGTTGGGAAGACTAGCCAACCTTGATACAGGACATGTTATGGCTTTGAATAGATGTTGAGCTAAATAGCAACTGAAAAAGCTGCTGAGGTATCACCTTGGTTTAGAAATGGATCAATGAAGCATCTGTATGTAAAAATCAATATTAGACATGAATGTATACAGTAGCAGAAGGCAGTAAGATGATGGAGAATTTTATCTTTGTTTGGATAGTTCAGCTTTGCAAGCAGCAGGAGAGAAAAGTCTTAGAAGCCACCATACACAGCACATGCCTATGGTTCCTCCTTACATTACTGTACAGGCCTGAGAAGCAAAGGACTACGCTGATACAATGTGAAGACTATTTAGCCCCACATAGGTGATATACATCAACTTGACTGCAGTAACAACAGCTCTACAGTTAGATATGAAGCATTTTTTCTTTTTACACATACAGCTGCCCTGTGCTTAGAAAAAGCTGGGCACTGGAGTTTGTTGGAGTCCCCAGGATTTAGATGCATTTGACTCAGCTGTAGCACTAACAGTAAAAACATGATAAACTATTCAGTCTGCCTGAGAATGCAAACCAGTCCCATTTAATTTCCCTTTGGTCATACCTAGCTGTTCTCAATAGCTAGTGCTTTGGGATTTATCTCCTTATTCTGCAGAAGTCTTTAAAAGGAGTCAGACATTCAGAGCTGCTCAGTATATTTATGACTTGCCCAGAAACTGTATTAATACTAATAAATTAAATCTCTTATGAAGAATTAATTTACGAGTTCTTACAGCTTAGAATAAAATTCCAGAAACAAGATATTAGAGTTGAAATAGACCTGGATTAGTAAGAAACAGGCTCTTTGGCTCATTTTGCCATCACAAAATTAAGCATTTTTATGCAAGCTATTTACGAGGCACAAATGTCTAATATTTTCTACAGGGAACAGCAATCTCTGCAGACCCACATATTACTGGTTCTCCTTCTTCCCATATATCTGGCATGCTACTAAACTCTTAAGTGCAATTGCGTTACACTTAAAATTTTAATCTAAAAATAAACCTTCATAGTGCTGTTGGTATAATCAATCACTGTGTAATTAATATGTGAAGATCTGATAAAAAAAATGACTCTGGTCTGCTCTTGGAGACAGTGACAAGAGCCACCCCATTACAAATCCTTCCTGTAACTTCTGACTAAAACAGGGTTATTTTAGCAAGAGTAAACTGAAGAAACCTGTTTCTCTACAAAACAGATCTGCATTAGGACTTGGAAATCTGCAGCTCCTCTAAGTACATCATCATAGACAAGAATAGCCTGATGTTATACTTAGACCCAGTACTCCAGTCATGTACCAGGGCCATACTGAAACAGTACGTGGAACAAGCATGGAGAGAATACCTGGGCAATTTCTGCTTACTGCAGATGAACTCTGTGATGAAGTTATCTCTATTATTTCTGCATAGACCTCAACAGTTTGGGTCATTTTGCATTTATGAACTGGCATTTGGCCTAATTTGTACCTATACAGAACATATTTGGAGACCTCTGAAACACTCTCAAGAATATTCCTAAAAACTAGCAATAACTACTTTCTTTACTAATTTGTTAATGAGGTGAAGTGATTTGGCAGGGAAGTATAGACAAGCATGCATACCATTAACTTTGGTTACTAATGGATGAGTGCCTATAATTACACCAAGTTATTCCAGAGTTCTCCTAACAGTTCATGGATTCTGCTGTCACCACAGAAGTACCAAATCTATTAAAAATACGTCATAAAAATAGCATCTGAAATACAACAGCATTCAATGGGCTCTGTTTATAGCTGGCAGATTAACAAAGCCAAGAAACAAAGCTTCTGTATGATGTTTTGAATTTCAGTGATGGCCTGTAGCTAATGCACACTGTTTTCACATAAGGGACTGATGGCTTCTGAAATATTTTTCAATATGAGTTCAAATAAGGAAAAGAAATAACCCACCTCCTTTTGAAAAACTGTGCAGTTAGGCATAAACAAACTTGTTATGGTCTGGATTAAAGCCAAGTACATGCACAAGTACAAAGACACCTCCCTCATGAAGATTATTTGCCTCATTTATGTGAATGGATGCATCCATTTATCCATTACTGTCAGCGTTGCACAGAAAGGAGTATGAATAAGCACTGGAAGACTGCAATATAAGAGGTATAAACAGATTTTTCTAAACCACATTTTCTCAAGAATTCCTTACTGTTTCCTATGTTAAGAGAAAGGAATAAAGCATGTATATCTGTCAGCAAAAGTCTCTTTCACTCTTCAAAATCTTTTCTACTTGGGAACAATAATTAAACTTCATCTTTGGCTTTATTCCCAGTGAAACACCCATTACAGAATAGTTTATTTTCTTGCAACACTCCAAATCTAACAATTACATGAAGAGGGAAATTTTAAAAGTCTTGTTGTTTCATTATCAAATTAATTTTAAAAAAATCTGCTATGCTAGTAATTATGTAAAATTTACATATGTGGGTATATTTGCACACAAGCTTTCTGATTTAAAGAATAGTGTATTTTCAATATTTGTTCTCTGGGGGGCCTACCACCCCCAACAGATTCCTCAAGTGCAATTGAGCTGAGACGATGACATTTTGGGAGATCTGTAGCAAATATTATAAACTCACGTTTAAGAGCTTAGCTTGTGATACGTCTGAGAATGGATTACAAAAATGCACTATGCCAAAACTGTTTGCAAATGGCATCCTGTGACAAAAAAATGTTTGCAAATGTCACAGAGAACCACCCAATATGAAAAGGGCCCTTTCCTGAATCTGGAGTGACTGATTACTTCTGCACAAAGGCCTGATCTTCAGGCTACAAAATACAAACAGCATTTGACTGATGCTTGCTGTGCTCTACTGTGACTCTCATCATAGGAAATGAAAGCATGCAGTGACTTACAAGGCTTGTTCATTGTTTTTCAGCATTGGATATCTTGAAATAATAACATTTTTGATTCCATAGAGCATCAGAAAGACAATTTGGTGATAAGACAATGGGTATTTGGGAACTGAAGAGAGAATACAGGTCTACTGCCCTGACTATAAGGAGATACAGCTAACTTGTTAGGTCATGTTACTCAGATTCTGGTTCCTAAACAACAAAACCACTAATTCATGTTCTCAGTAAAGAGTGCTGTTTTTGTATATCACCTACACACTTACTGGTCTGCCATTTCTTCCATTCCTCCACATTTTAGAAAGTCTTGGGACAAAAGTGAATTTTTGGATTGTCTGCATTATTGGCAAATATCTTATCAAGCTTGTCTGTAATAGAATTCAAGCTGAAAATGGTAAGTCACGCTATCTCTGAACTTAAGCCAGAGCTGTTGTTTTTCCATGGAGTTATCTGTTATCAACTCCATCAGTTTCATGAGTCTTTAGGTCTGTATATGATGAATGTAGTTAATAGGATTATTTTTATACGTAGAGATTTGAACTTCTCATGGATCTCCAGACTAAGTTCTGTCTAGGTCATGTCTCCCAGGCCAGACCAGTGTGGTTTTAAGTGATATGTTTTGCCACGCAGACTGGTTAAAGTCAGTCAGAAGCCCTTCAGTTCCTTTCAATGCACAGAGAGATCAAGGTGTAGAAATACCGTCTTCCTTTCTTAGAATAGTATGGCTTCAAAAACCTCCTGAAGTGCCACAGTTGCATGATATACTTATAATAATATATTTGGAGATTGTAAGAGATTATTTGGTGGGTTTTTTTTTTTTTTTTCAGTTCCAGTATCAATTTCTATGCATTCTGTGAACATCTATTTAAATAAATACTTCTCTCTTCAGTTGCATATTCCAAAATCTAATTTAAAAAATCATTTTTAGTGATTTGGAATATAAGAACTTCAATAAAAAATACACAATTCCATCTACTAAAAGCCCTCATGCTACGATACCTACCCTAAATCTGCTTTTAGCTGTATGGAGAATGTAACTTGGAAAATTTCGCTTCCTCAAAATTTTGTGGGCTTTTCCACTGCTCTGCCTTTCCAAAAAAAGGAGATCAGATTTTGGAGCATTCTAGCTATTGCTGTACACAGTGGAATAATACATCATCGAAAGGGGTCTGCACTAAGGCATTGTTGTGAAGATCATGAATGGTAACTAAGGGTTATGGATCCCAGAGCTCTCATACCCATCTGCACTTGCGCACAGATTGCTCTGACTGACCAGATGGCTTCTTACAAAACAACATGTTTATGTGATTAGTTTCCAAAACAATTCATGGTGGTACGCTTCTTTTCTGCAAGAGACCTGCAGATGGTTCCCTTCCCCTACCTATGAGTTCTCCAAAATATATCTCCTGAACGAGCTGTTATGCAATCTTCCGCTACATATGCTGATATTTGACTGTGAATATCTAAAACTGGCAATTTTCTTAAAATAATCTCCATAAAGAGAAACTTAACAAGCAATTATAGATCAGCTAGTTCAAGTGCAGCTGTAGAATAAATTTTACAAACTGTTTAGTAGGATTTTGTAGGGGAGCTCTTTGAAAGGCACAATTTCATTATAGAGGATTTATGCAGATTTGGGCCAGGAAGGTCTTGTTTAACTTGTATTCTTTGACAATATTACTGCCATGGTAAACAAGGGTAATTAAGTGGCTATCAGTGCATCACGTTTATAATTGTCATGAAGTCTGATATCAGATGGTACTAACCAGGGGGTAATGTAGCTTAGTACAGAGGAAATTGCCTCAGGAAGGGGAAATTTTGTGAAAAGAACATTCAGATGGATCAGAGATACCTGTGGGGTGTACACAAGCAGACATATAAAGCAATGATGTACCTGAAACAGTCCTGAACAATCATGCAATGAATCACACACCATCCACTTTTACAACTATGTATTCATTCTAGTAACTGTCACTATAGAGACAATTTAGTGTATTCTAGGTTGCTGAGAAATATAAAAAATATATATACAGAGAAAAAATTATCTTCATATTAAGTAAAAATATTCCTTTTGATTTTTTTGGCCAGCCTGCTGCTCTTTGATGACCTGGATGCTACATAAAAATATGCACTAGGATGTAACAGAATATTCTATATGTTTGTGGACCTTTTATATTGGAAATTCTGTGCCCATTTTAAAACACTAATAATATTTAGGACTGATAGAAAAGGGACAGAAAGATACAGCTGTGGTAGTTCAAAACATAACAACTCCCACATGTTGGGAGGTAGATACCAATCATACAGTAGGGATAGCAAAACCATCTATGCATCTGCACTTGCTTGCACTCCCAAAGTATTAGCACGTTCTCAGCTATTGATTATTTCAGTTACAAATTCCTCTGTGCTCCCCCCCTCTGGAAATGTCAGTTCCAGTAGAACAGTAGGGCAAATTGCTATGGACAGAGAGGACAGCCAGGTCAAGTTACCACAGGCACGTCTTGTCTTGTTCACTAGAGAATTTAGGAAAATACATATAATGAAAGAGGATTTTGTTTTGTATTAGGAATATTATTGGGGCATTTATTTATTTATTTTAAGGCTCCTACTCCAGTAATCATGCCAGAAACTGTTTTACATTGTATGAAGAAATACCTAGACAATCACAAACAAAGGATGTGCAAGTTTTGGCCAAGAATATTAGACTTAACTCCCCTTACAAATCATGTATATGTGTTAATGAACACAAAAGAAAGCTGGAACTGATTACTATCATTTGAAGGAAAGGAGAAAAGGAAATGTGCCATAAGATTTCTTGACTATTCAACTAAAAATATGTTCTTTGGGCTTACAAGAAATGTTTTTATCAATCCTGTAGAGACTTCAAACTCTTTCAAATGTAAAAATTTCGAATGTCATATTTGACAACTATTAGTAACCAGAGGTAGTCCAGGTAGTTAATGGAAAGCAGTCTTAAGTACATCTTTTTTTCTTTTTTTGTTTACTATTTTCATGGTTATACTTCACAACTCTTGATTATCATTCTGCATGAGAAATAAAACATTTATTTTATGCAAGGTTTAAGTATAACACTATGGCATTCCACCAGCAGACAAACACAATACAAGTAGTACATTAACCCACTGCAGAGCCTGCTGAACTGAGAATATACCTATCCCAAGCTCTCAGTGATACTTAATTTAACAAAGACAGACCGGTAAATTGAGTTGACAGGCATTCTGAAGCTCTGGGCAAGCCTGGCTGAGCTACACAACATGCATAGACTCAGTGGCACACACAGCTAAAAGACTAACAGAATGCCAGCATGAATCAGAGGAACAAATGCAGCCAGAATCAAGCATAATACTGCATCTGGAAGAGTTGCTGATTAGCTTACCTAGGCACGTGTTCCAGTTTCCTGCATTTTTCCATATAGTTCATATCTGAAGCCTAGACAATAAGCACAGTAGCCTGATACAGATGATATTACAAACATCTGTACTTTAAACCATAATAAAATTGTCATCTAGATTTAATTTAGTGAGGATGCATCTGCGCCCTACACATGAACATTTTATAACTTTACATATTCACTCAGTATATTGATACGAATAAACAGAGTTTTAGATCTGTGCGAGAAAAAACATGCCTCACTGATGAAATACAGATATGGATTGTAAGATTTTGGGATGAGTAGTGGATGTATGATGTTGCATGGGGAAAAAGATCAAGACATAAATAGAATCTATTGAATGCTTACATGAGCAAAAATTGATTCAAAAGTATGCAGACGATGTAGTTACAAAAGAAAGAAGACGAGGCTATATTAGACTAATGCAGAACATTTTTAAATAGTTAGAATCATCTTTTGCTGCTTTAGGAGAAAGGCCAGAATATCCACCTCCAATTCGAAAACATTTGCTTGTGCATTTTTTTGTTTCTGAACTGAAAAAAAAAAATGAAATTTTAGATCTATACATCCTGATTTATGCTGAAAGATTCCTCAGAAGCCTAAAATATGCATGGCAACATTTTGGAAATCTTAATTCTTACTTGAATACAAAAGTATCTTATTCATTGGAGGTAGACAGATACTAAATAAAAAGAACTTCAAATAGTCTGAATAAAAGCTAAGCTGATGGAGTGAGTTTTAGTCGCCCGTTATTGGTGATGCTATAATCTCATTAACACTCAGCTCAGCTCGCATATTCAGGATATGTTTAACACCATTGAAAAAGAGTTAAAATTGTAGATACAAAATTTAAATGTGACTTAAGCCATGTTAGCCACAACTGGTGAATATCGTTTGGTCTGGCTGTAACAGGCCAATGTTCTGAAAACGAACAAAAAAAAAACCACCACAAAACAAGCAGCATTATAAAAATACCAAGCCTGTCACTCCTTACTTAAAAGGAATGAAATTATTTGGTAGGTGAAGAGAAAAGGCACCTCTCAAAAATATTTTCAGGGTATTAGAAGACGACAATTGGAGCTTAGACAGTTGAGGATTAAAGGAAAAAAGAAAGTTTTGTATTAGCAGGCAGAGAATAGATTCACTGAATGACCACCAAGCAGGTGAGACTTTCGAAGAAGAGGAATCTTTTCCTGCCAGTTATTTAATTTGCTCTACCCAAGGGGTAACAACTTAATGCAGAATATTTATTACACCAGACCTTTGCATACCAAGATCTTAGGTGGAGTCAAATCTTTATACCCAACAACAACCTTTCAAAATAACAGAATTAACAATCTCTTTTTTTCCCCCCCCCCAAGGCTTATTTTCAAAGGAAAGATAAAATACCTTCTACATAATGTAGAAGTAAAAATTCTGTGCCTATGGTGAACCTTTTCTTTATCTGTTTTTTCAGCTACCACTGCTGTTTCCAATAAATGAAAACAAATCGCAAGGACTTAAATGAAATGGCTTCTTTTCTGTGTGTGCAAACTCCAGTAAAGGAAAGCAAATCCTGTAGGAGAGATTGTCTCCATGTTTCATTCTTTCCCACCACCTTCCTTTTTCACCTCATTTTAACATATATTCCCTTCATTCACTCCAACCTGCCTCATGCAGTCTCTTGCCTCCATTACTACACTAATTCATTCTTTTATTCCCCACCTTCTCTAGTTTTTCTTTGTTAATTCACATCAACAGCCACAACACACTTTATTGCCCAACACTTTCCCAGCTATTCTGTTTGCTTCTAATTATGCCCCATCCTCCTCTCATCACACTCTTATGCTCAGTCAATACTACTTAGCTGAGTCAAACCTCTGTTGCACAGAAGTCAGTCATTCCTACAGCTTCCCATCTAAACCAATTCACTCCTGCATTAACAATCTACACGTCAACCGATCTCTTTCAAGTCAATTCACCTACTTACTGCCCTCGTTTCACATTTTCATTATTGCAGTATAGACCACAGCTCCCTGTTGACTCTCTCAGCTTTTCAACCACAGCAACCTCAGTCAGAGTTTCAGGAAGAACTCCTGCAGAGTCTTTGATACATTTTTATTCTACCATTCAAAATACATTTTGTGAAAGCTACCAGTTTAAGGCATTTTTAGTACACTTCTGCAGGCTGTAAACCCCACTTGAAAGTTCTTGTTGGCGAAATCACTGCAATTAACAGAACTGCTCCTGTGAACAACTGCCTACTCTTGCAAAGGACTTGCAATCTGGACTTCTCTGTTTTTATGCACTGTTGTTAAATTAATTTAAACTAGAACCTAGACACTGTGCTGTGCACCCTAACGTATTATGATAATGACACCTTCTTGTGTTAAATTCTGTTCCCATATGTCATTAATTAATTTTATTAACCAGTGTTAATAGACAGTAGAAAGTGAGCATATTGGTACAAAACCGCAATGCTTAAAAGAAACATACATTAATTTTCTACTTGAATGGCAGGGAAAGTTATCATATGACTAGCCTGACAGGAAGAACTTTATTCTTTTATTCACTTCGGAAAATCATGCCACTTTATAAAGAAAAGATTTCAAGATGGTTGTCGATGTTGTTGCAAAAAAAAAAAAAAACAACAACAACAAACATTAACACGTTATTGCATAGTAAAATGCTTTCATGCTATCAAGAATGAGGACAGTACTTTTATATACAGTACACAATTATATTAGCATTTCTAGTATTCCACTTTTTGTAACTAGGATGCTAAAATGTATTCCAGATTCAAAGTTGACATAAAGACCTTTAACGAATATTGGATCTATTGTTTATGAATGAGGTATGGGCTTTGGTTTTTGTGTTTATAATTAGAAATAGCTATTAACTTAACTAACCAAAACCTTGGCAAATACTTGCCAGTTTGGGGAATATATGTGTTCTCATAGGAGTGATTCATTTTTGTTGCTGGGCAATAAAATATGGTTTGATTCACATTTAGAACCAAAACTATAGATCTTACCAAAGGATTTTATATATTTTCTCAGAGTAACGGTCGTAAGTCTAAAAACTTACTAGTTCCCTCTTTCTGCCAAAACAAGTCATCTCCACGTGTATTTTAAATACCTGTCTTGTTCTACAAATTCATTTCATATCTATGTAAAATGTATTTGGGAATGAATGGCAGTTTTATCTTACATTTTACAACTTATAGTCTTAAGCAGCATTATTCTCAATTACTGGGCTGTTTGCTGTAAAAATCCCAGCAGAGAAAATGGACAACTGTGTTTTGTTTTTTTTTTTAAACTGGACTTCAAAGGAGAGCAGCTCTTTTGTCCCTGCTGCCACTAGTACTGAGGAAAAATAGAAGCAAACCCTGACCTTCAAGAAATGACTAAACTTTCCAGCCAGAGGAAGCAGAAAGAAACCGCTTTCCCAAAAAAAGACACATGCCACAGAAGCAACAATTTGCAAACACAATGAAGGTGGTGGACACTCCTTTGAGTGACAGTCACTTGCAGAAGTGAGACACAAACAACTCCTTTCCTATTCTACAATGTTTTTCCTACCTGTGACTACTCAAGGTTGGATATCAAGAACTGGTGCTTAAATGTATCAGTCTTTCAGCTAACTAGTTTTTTATTGAAAATAATTTACAATCTCAGCTGTTTTGATTTCACTCTGAAACACATTAAAGATTTGATTTTATTGCTGTAAGTTAACCTGTACTTCTGAGTACTCAGCCTTACAATTACTTCCTTATTGACAGAAATGTGAATTTAAAATAAGAACGGAGAAGTGTAAGATAGAAAAACAAAGACAGCAGAGACACATATTTTTGAAAGTCTCTTTTCTGGTTTAATTTTATCTTGACTGCAAAGTGAAGAAGAGAATTATAAACGTATTCTCCCTAGTCTGCCCAGACTCAAAATTGCAACTTTCTTTACTGGTTATAGAGCCCATTCTTTGCTACCAATTTCAGAAACACCTGCTGCAACACAGAAATGCCTAAATATATGAAGCATTCACTTTTTAACAGGGCCGTGCATGTGACTTGTTACTAAGGAAACAGGATCACTGCTGGAAGGACACAAAACTTGCACTGGTTGTGTGTTCTTCCTGGAGAAGAATCTTAACCTCTTCTTGCATTGCTACAAGTTAAAACTGTTACAGAGATAAACCACCTAGCTCAGAAAACCTGTCTCTTACCAAAGACTTACTGAGTTTATTTGCAGGCAATAAAAGAGCACAAGAGGAAGAAACGCACGCTCTTGAGAATGACAGCTCCTCTCTCAGAACGATCTTTCATTAGTAACCCCGTTGTTAACTGGTAGGAAAAATTATGGAAAGTGATGACAACTTCTGGGGCCAAATCAAAAAATCATTCCAAAGTATCTTGATCCACACAGTTCCTTAGTTAAACTGAGCAACATCCCATCTCGTCCTGAGTTTCCTACACTAAGGAAAAAGGGTCTGCAAAATAATTGCCGTGTACAAGCTGGGAGCCAGGCATAATCAAGAGCGACAGAAGTGACATTAAACTGTTTTTGCATGTTGTAGCAGCGTTAAATGAAGAAATATTAGTTGAATTGATGATTTTATACTTTCATGGTCGGCAATCTGGCACTTTCACTATCTCCTAGAGCCTTTTTTTATCATCTGCAAAAGGGAGATGGAAATATACCCATCAGAAAATGCACAGCACAGTTCAAAGCTCTTTGTAGAGCCCTTAAGTTTGCTGTACCATTGAACATGTCTTTGTTCAACATAATCTGCATTTGTTTCAGAACTTTAAAAGTTGTGTGTTTATAAAGCTAACTGATATATACCAATGAGGTATGAACAGCAACATACACAAAATCCTTTATGGCAGCTACTGTCAAGCTACTTGCTTTAAATTCTTGCCCCAGACATTTAAACCATGAAATGGAGAATATTTCTTGTGTAATTCTACATATGTAAAGGACACACCATACCATATCTTCTCCCTCATATGTTTCAACCATTTTCCATACAAAATGTCAGTATTGCCTGTTTTAACACTGTTTTCCTAGGCACCATCGAACAAGAGTTTCTACTTTATTCAGAGGCAACGATAAAAGATCACAAGCCCTCAAATACTTCCAATGCTGACTGAGGAGTATTCACTTCTAGTCCAGTATACAAGACATTACTCTTCTCATGGGCACTGTAGAGGTCACTCTGAATACAAAGAAACATGACCAAAATCTATTTGATGGAAATATGCTCATAAATACCTATTTTTGAGGCCTGTTGAACAATTCATAGGAATGAACTTTGCAGAGCAATTCTCTGTCCTTATTGAGATGTTAATCAGTGTAAGTCATGGTATTTGAAAGTGAAGTTGATTTTTTTTTTTTTATGGCAAGACTCAATAATGAGGGCAATAAACATGATACATAGAACCCTTCAGTGTTTTGGAGCTGCAGTATGACATAGCAGTTTTATTGAGCATTACACCAAGATAAACAAACACTTTTTCTTTGAGTTGTCTTAGTCCTGGAACAATACAACACTGAGGTGTTTCAGTACGGTGAGTTTAGAAGGATGTGTTTCTGTAATACTTTCAATTACTACCTATAATCTGCAAGGAGAAAATGATTTCAATTGTACTCTGCATACTGATACACTTCTGCTGAGGACTGACTTAAAAGTGAAGGAGTGAGAAAGTGCAAGTGAGAGCAAGAAAGTGTGATGAAGAGCGAAAAAGCAGGCAGGCACCAGAGATCTGCACTGGAACAGATTTTTTCACCTGAATAAAATCTATTTACATTCAGAACTGCTGGCTAATTTCTCTTAATAGGACCAACTGCTGGAAGGAGAAATGCAACCTCTAGAAATGCTGCTGACAGGAATAAAGAACTAATTCTGAAGAGAATTTCTAGTCCTTTTTCATTTAACAGTGGAGAAAAAGATGAACTATGAAAACAATTTTAAAAATATGAAAACATATTCTGACTAAATTCACACTTCAATTAAATTTTAATCTGAAATGTAAAGGATTACAACATTTGTATTCAAAATAGATCATGTTGATAATTCTAGGCACCCTCCATAAATCATCAGTAACTAAGCATATTATTCTTCCTGATTAAAAACTGTCAGTTAAGCTCTACTGAGTAGTTATTTGACTGCTAACTTCTGTAAAACTAGAGACAGCAGAACCGAGTTGAGCTCAGCAGGTATCTTCAGAGCTGATGGGTACTTGGAATGCATCTCCACCTACAGCAACTGTTTGAAGACTATGAATGATGTTAATGGTATTGCTATGATAATTGTCCCCAAATTAGGACATCATGGACTGCAAATTCTTTGGCTGAAATGTGTATTAATTATTATTAATATTAACTCTGAATGGTTATCAAAAGAAAATTGCACACTGAAAAAAGATTGATGTGGAAGATGTCAATTCTGTCAAACATGAAACAGTTAGAGAATCCCACGTTAGAGCGGGGTGGCAAGGGGAATGCAGGGGGCATGAACACAAATTTGGATATTTGATTGCTCTGATGGCAAATCAGACTAAGGAGCTTTTTTCTATGTATATTTTTAATTGCATCCCCTTACTGCAAACTGCTCCCTTTGGATCGAGTCAGAGAAACATAAGCAAAATTTCTTGCTAGTACAGATGCATTTTTCTTCCCAGCACAGGTGGCATCTTCCATTACTGTTTGAAGGGTATGATTTTCTATACACATACTCCTAACTGACAGAAGTGTGCTGACAAAAGTCTGTAAGGTAAACTAAGATTTGGTCAATAATGGACCTGAACTTAACCAGAGCTTCCTTCAATCTCCTGTACTGTCTTTCACACAAATTACAATAAAACCATATTATAGTTCGCATTATGGAAGAAATCAGCTTCCACAGGTAATTGACTTTTCCTAGCTCAATTTACAGATATTAGCTTTATTCAAGACTAACTACAGGTAATAAAAAGGAAGTAAGAAGTAATTTTGCGAATCTTAGGCTTGAATCAACTAAGAAGATGCAGAACAGTTCTTTACCATGTGGTAAAGCGTAGCAGAATTGCAAAAAGTGCTATCTGACAAAGCCTTGAATCACTTTTTCAATGACTATTCCAGTTTTGAGTGTCCTATACATTAGAGCCAGGATCAAAGTTTTGTTTCACATAATCTGTCAAATCCCAGATAGAAACTTAGCAGTCTGAATTTTCCACTTCCCTCTAGGCACCTAGAGGGTGCCACACAACCTCTTTTCTTTTTTTCTTTCTTTTCTTTTTTTTTTTTTTAAACTACTGTGGAAAAACCGTACTTGTTTTTCAAGTGATCACCCATAAAAATCAAAGATTACATCTGTAACATCTTCATTTGTTTGGATAAAAATAGCTAGCTTTATAAATCCAAATGCTTCTAGGAACCCTCAAGTACTAGGTTTTCTCAGCACTTCCTTACTATGTGCTGCCTCTCTTCTTTCAACGTTAAGCACCCTCTGTTTCTCTCTCCTGCTTATATGTGCAGCCTCTTTATCACTGTTTCTATTCTTCCTAATATATTTTGTCCTTCCTCCTTTTCCTCTAATATTCACAAACCCTCTCAACTACTTAGAGCAGGGAAAGGAAAATTTAATACACTTGTAGAATGCCATGTAATGCATGCCTTCAACATTGNATCCACATAAACTTCAATATTATAATAAAGGTGCAGCAAAAAGAAAAAAAAAAAGAAAGAATATATAACATCATAATACTATTTTCTAATCTTAACTCTTGCAGAAGGAAAAGAGATGAAAGTACAAATTCTGATATACTTGAACCAAACAATTTTTGCCCTACTTCTTCAGGTTTCCCTTAGATCAAAAGCAGACGTATGATGCCTTTTGTTAGTTTCCTGATTTCAAGCCTCACAGGTTATTAGAGATTAAAAGAAAACTATCAGTTACAAAGAAAGGAATGCAGAAACCACAAATATAGTGAGTCAACTATAGCTTTGTTAATAATAATCCACTCCTAGTATTTTAATTCTATCATCAGCAAAACATCCACAGAAGAATGGTACTTTTTTTGAAATAGAATTTCCTGTATTATCTCAGCATGGTAATAAAATTTTAAATATCTAAGATATTTTTACTTCAACAATCATCAGTGCTTGGCAACACAGTTCTATTGAAAGATAAATATTGTGTAATGTCTCTACATAGTTTTACGAGTAGATCAATCAATTAACATGGCAATAAATTAGCTTCATTACCATGTTTCAGGTTATTAGGAGGTGCTTTACTAATTAAAAGTCACATATTTAAGCAAATGCTATTCCCAGTTTGTTCATGTAAATTATATTCCTCTTTATCAGAGTGCTTGCTTACTGTCACAGAACATACCCGAGACTTGCTAAAGAGATACTGAACTCATTCAGTGCCAAGTTGGTAACACAGGCTGCCACTTCAAAGGATGCAATCATGTAAAAATTTGGCCGCTGGCCACAACAGCTTAGGACCTATTACCTGAATACTGCCATTTATTCTATTAGAAGCTACATATATGTACAATAGCTTTAATAAGTGTCATGTTGTCTCCAACTCATTTTTTTGATAAATTAATCTCCTCAAAATTGCATTTAAAACTTCCTTACTTCACATTGATATTGTTTTACAGTATTTCAGGGTTTAATTGATTGTTTGCTTTTAATGTTACTGTTTATTATATAATGCACCAACTGCAAAATACTGGAGCTGCATATAACGCAAATTATGTGGCAGGAAAATTTTGTTGTCTTATTACCAATTGTCCCAAGAACCTTCTGGCTGCAACTACAGACCAAATGTGCTGCAGAATGAGGAAAACAAAATTCCAAAATAAAATCAGGCTACTAGCATTTCCCAAATCATTTATGCAACTGAAATAATACCCTGTATCTTACACACACAACTGTTGCAACGCCATGTATCCTAACTACATCATCTCAATGACTTCTCATCACTCATGTAGTCATATCAATACCTGAAATCCAAGCTAACTTTTTCTGCAGAATAAAATTATAAAACAAAAAAACTTCACTGCTGGGTTGATGTAGACATATGCATGTGTGTAGGCTTTTGTTTAGTTAGGTTACATATAGACAGTCCGAAATTCAATTAAAAGAAGGGATTCCCATTCGTTAAATGCATAAACTCTGTATTAACTGTCATTTCTGCTATTTTACTTACATGCTCCAGAAACAGTTTAGAATTATCTTGCTTTTTCATAAAATCATCTTTTGTAGCTTTTCATCCAGAAAGACTAGTTAATTATGAGATTTACTGCTGCTATAAATACATTACTATCAGTCCAGCTAAGAAAGTCATAAAAGGAGGAAACAATTACAATACTTCAGAAACCTGTCAGTAGCTATAAAACTGATTTCCTATAAATCATAAAGTGAGGCAGAGAACATTAGAACATGGCATGACCAGATAAGATTGCAAAAAAAATTTTCACCTTATTTGAGATTGAGATTTAAAGTCCTGCAGAAAAAAATTCCTTTAAATGTGTATCATCAGTTCATGGAAACCTCATCTCAGTATTGTCACTGGCCAACAACACAGTAAAAGCTCTGTGTTTTAAAGATTTTCTCCTCTACCTTTATATGTAGATATGTTTATATGTAAATATAAATATATAGATATGTTTATATGTAAATATGTTAACGTCTATGTATTCAAAGATCTTATTTAAAGTAATATTCCACAAATGTTTCTGTGAAGAGGTTTTAGTTCATTCTTTATACTTAAACAGTGCCCATATCTGCTGTATAATAAACTATCCCCTGTTGAGAGACAAAGCTAGTGAATGAAATATGTGATAGACAAAATAGTTTGAAAGTAACTTTGAAAATGGGAATTTTCCATTTCAACTCAGAGACAGTAACTGTAGGAACCCCTTATGCTTGAAAGCAACATTTTAAAACTAGCAATGGTATTGCATAGCAGGTATCCTTTTATCTCTCATACCTTTAATACACCAATTTTAATGGTCTCAATGATGACCACACACTGACAGTTGTGAGTGAAATGGAGAAGAAAAGCCAAAACATCCAAACTAAACCAAAATTCCTCAACCCACCAAGAAAAATTCCTCAAATCACCAAGAAAAAAACTTCCATTCTTCCACATTATTTTAGTTCTGCAGTTTGCAAGACCAAAACCAGGTATTTGACTTTACATACTGTTCAGTGCTAAATAAATATTACAGGAACATTTACAGGGCAACTTCTGTGTTCTGAGTGGCTGATCGGTTGGCACTGAAGTTCGCCTGACAATTGGTACCTGTGATCACTCTACCATTCTTCTCAGAACTTCACCTTCCAGGAGGGAAGAAGCATTTACAAAATGAGAAGCAAAGGTAGAAATAGTAATTTTTTGACAACAATTTAGCTTGGAAGATAGGTAACTCAAAGACAGCTGACATAAAACACCCAAGGAACACAGCTTTTGCTATCAAATACATAATGTCATCCAGTGAAATGAAGACAACATAGTTTTTGAACATTATAATCCTCTAATCATCATGGAGAACCAATGATTCCTCTGGTGTTCAAACACATCACGCAGTCAACAGTTGAAGAACCTACTAGAACTAGAGTCTCTTTCTTTTCTGATGATTTACTGAGTTAGTTCTCTGTTTTCTTTAAAGCATATGTTTGAGCAGCTATCAGGAGAGAACAAATGTCCAACACTGCAGCTCAGAAGAACACATAATTAATAGCTATCTAGAAACTGCTTTAACATGTAGCTGTAGCCTAGAAAATTAGATAAAATATGAATACTCAGCACAGCTGATCTGTGAAAATACTCACAAAATTGTGTTTATGCCACTCATGCAAATGTTTTAATACAAACAATTGCATTGCTAAAGCAATAGAATTAACCAAGTGGCTCTATTCTTATCTGAAATGCATTGCACGGCTATAAGGTGGAGTATGTGCTTTAGTTGTTTCTCACTGTTTAGACTTTTCTTTGTTCACAGTAACATCTGTTTGACCAGCTGTTTATTTAACTAACACTTCTTTGTGCAGGGTTTATATAAAGCACAAATCAAGTTAAAATTGCAGGCTGAGGTTTTGGGAATCATAGAATTCTAGACTAATGAGCACCTCTGGAGGTCTCCTAGCTCATGCCCCTGCACAAGCAGCGTCACCTAGAGCAGCTTGCCCAGCACTGTGTTCTATCAGGTCTTGAATATCTCCAAAGCTGGGGTGTCAACAACCTCTCTGGGCAACTTGTTACAGTATTCCATCACCCTTACAGTAAAAAAAAAGTTTTTTCTTATATTTCCTGTATTTCAGTTTGTGCCTATTATGAGAATGACAGGAAGAAAACAGTTTCCTTCTAAAAAACAAGGACATTTGATATAGAAGCCACTCAGAAAGAAAAATGGAACATTGCAACATTCTACAGAGTTTGTTTTTAGAACTTCTTACAGATTTTACATACTTGAAATTATATAGCTTATTATGATTATTTATGCTTAATAATTTAACCTTAAAGGCTTAATTACATGTATAGGGAATTATGATGCTTGCTGCCAAAGATCCCTCCTGTTCTTATATAATATATGCATTTACAAAGAGCTAACGTGTGTGTGATATTTTCAGACAGACTGATAAAAATGTGATTAAAACACAGGTGTACTTGTTACAACAAGTTTTATTTATCTGTAACATACCAAACATGAGTGCAAATAAATTTTAATTTAAGTATTAACAGACAGGGCTTCACCAGCTAGCAGATGCAGCAACCTAATTCAACAGTGCCAATTCTTGATTTAGGTTTTGCTCTGCATGGACTCAAAAATTCTACTTGCAATGTCAATTTTATTGTTAAAAAGAATTTGTCATTCAGCATGTAAACAGACAAATTAGCAGAGCCAGAATCTCTTTTTTACATTGAGACATGGAAGTAGACTATAAAGGAAATTATTTGACCAAACCTGCAACTGAGCTAATGCATCATTAAAATTGAAAAAATATACAAACCAAGATTACAAATGAGAGACTGACATCAGAAAGAGTACATAAATGACAGTTCACAGCATAAGGAATCAAAACCAATTACATTTCTTTGATTAACCACTAGCATTTGATACAACAATGAAGAGAATCGCTAGCAAATTGGTTCATATCATTTTACTGCAAATTGTTAACTGTATCTGAGTTTCAATATAAAATTAATTTCTTTCTTTATAACAGTGGCAGGCTCTTTCATACAGATCAATTAAAATGTTTTGCCTCATCAGACCTGTGCCTGATTGTATGAAATTACTGCACTTAAGCCAGGGAAAAACCCCAAAGGAACAGCTTACAACAACAAAAAGAAAATTAGGCATATTTCTTCCAGTGCTTAATAACTAGTGGTTTCAGTTTTAAAGATATTAATTTTATTTTCTGTTCACCATCATCATATTCTAGGAACTAGATCAGACTTTAAAAGTGATTAATTAAAACTGGCCCTGTAATTTCTATCAACAGGATTCCTAATCAGACAGAACCTTTATCAGATTTTCACTTCACAGACTTCATTTTCACTGAAGTGTGGCGATTTGATTTCACAATTAAAAGAAACTCTTTGTTTAAGACCACATAATTTTTTTAGTATTATTATTTTGTATTTCTTTGCTTCCTTATAGGCAGATCTAATGCCATAAGGGCTTTTTATGCATATTAAGATTGTAAGTTCTTCTCCTACACCAAGGTACCACTATTCTCTACAGCAGAGTCCAATGAATAATACCACAGTGTTTTGTTTTTGCTAACTCTTTCATTAAAAAAGACGTAACCCTTCAGGAACCATCCAGTTACAAAGCACAAATTAAGTAGATCAGAATTATCGTTTGTATTTACAATGTTTTATATTAAAATACTATTAAAACTAAATTTTAAATGAATAAAACTGAATGAAAACTAAATGTAACTGAATAATTTAATAAACACTTCACAAAGTCCAACATGTTCAAGATCTCCTGTTGATGAAGCTCAAAATCCAAAACGGAAAGACAACACTGGAGAAGCTGGCAATACGAAGTGGAACGGAAATGCTTTTTCTTACTCACCAGTTGTGCCAGGTCATGACACTCAGCAAATAAAGGACATTGAGAATTCAAATGATAGCCTAGTAATGATGCTACTATGATACTTTCTAAACTATGCTCCTTCTATCATTGTCTGAAAGATCTATATATTATTTTAATAATTCTGCTCTAGCTGCAGAGGCAGAGTCTGATATCTTAGTAGAAAAATATATTGCAGGGAAAAAAACAATCACTTTGTCTGCTGTAGCTGGGGTATATAGCTATTTTGCTCAATGGCTAAGTTCTTTTCCCAAATCCCACTAATATTCCCAAGGGATACTATGCACTCTAGTTAAGAGAGAATGCTGACATATCTATTACTTGAGAAAAAGCTCCAGAGAAATAATTCACAGATGTGTATATGAACAGAACCTTTTAGCCGTGCCTGGATATGAAAGAATGTTCTTGAACATGCTATACTCTATTGCTTCAGGCAATGTGTTGAGAATTATGAAATTGCCAAATGCAAAAAAAAAAAAAAAAAAGTTCTAAGAAGAAAAGTAGTCCTCTTGCAACCTGTGGTATAGGAATATCTGAAGATACTTAGCATCAATGCAATGTTTACAAATTGTTGACAAATGTGTTGGCAAATTTCCTTAAGCAAATTTCTTTCTGTAAAATAATTGCCTTGCTTTTTATCACAATGTTTCACATACTAAATTATAGCCATACTGAGGAAACAGCTTATTTAAATATGCTGCCTTCACAATAACTTTGCTCTTTCTCTGAAGCTAATTGTATATACTCATTCATCTCATTAAAAGTATTAGAAGTTTTTTTATTATTATTAACATCAGCAGAATAGGGTAATGATGTTTATTCCTATTTGTGTGTCATAAATAGAACCCATTAAGTAAGGCTGTGATCCTGATTCTTTTCTTGTGCAGGTCCCCATACCTGGTACTTTTTTTAATACACAAAAATATGAGATCTAAATTCTATTTACACACTTGTAAAATAGCCGAAATCAACTCTCAGAAAGCAAGCTCATTGTTCAGGACTGGGATATAAAAGGAAACTGGTTTTCCTTTCCTGCTTTTAACATGAGTGGTTGAGAGACTGCAAATACACTGTTTTTGAAGCATCACTTTTCAAAGCAAAATAAAAAGATACTGTAATAAAATATTTCACTAACAACAGTAAGATGATTAAAAGAAACTGAAAAGTAGTATCATTGCTTTTACATCAGTACTGTATTATCTCCTAGTTTATAAACTCACAGAATTACAATCTCACACAAAACAATATCATTTTGGTTAAAGCATGTAAATAATCCATCACAGTTCAAGTAATGAACTGCTACTATGAACATGTTTTTCATCGATTAAGTCCAAAACTTCAAATTAATATTTCTAACTAGAGTAGCCATTGTGTTTCCTAATCTAATAGCTTCTGGTTTAAATTACTGCCCTATTCTGTCTTATTTTAATATTCATTTTGTTGCTATCTTTATGAACCCTTGCAATCCTAAGGTAATAATAACTACTACAGCAACTCAATGTACCCTTGAAACCAAAATAATAATTTATTACAATATCTTATACCTCACATAGCTTGAAATTTAACTTCTCTCAGAAGTAAACTGGTTGAGGAGGAAAAACTAACTAGCCTTGACCTTCAGATGTTATTCTGCATTACTGCTTGTCTGTGTGGAACTCAGGATAATCAATTACAATGAACAAAAGAAACGACGGAAACTTAAATAACACTTGTTACACCTCTATGCAGACACCATTCAGAATTTATTTTCCTGCTCTACATTTAAAACAACGAATTATGAAATGAAGTTGACAAGGAATTATCAGTTCACTACTTCACACAGCTATATTTAACCATCTAAAATTAAATATAATTGGAGAGGAAGAGCAAAAATTACTTGAGTTGAAAATTCAATCGTAAATGTGTTTTGTATTTGCCCTCCTCTTGTTTAAAAACAGAGTAACGTACAGCATGAAGCACAACTTTAAAATGACTTAACAAAAAGTCGTTTATGGGGCCTCAACTGTTCAAAACCATTTCAGTCTTTACAGCCCTTAATCAGATTCTACAAAATAGGTTCTTAAGAAAAAGAAGGTAAGTCTCTTGAGATATTTGCCTCTACAAACACTGTTTTGCCATTTATGACAACAACCTAAAAGTGTCTCCTCAAATTGATTCTGACCTTTTCAAATCCAGGAAAAACATGAATGCCACAAAATCTTAGCATTCTTCCATTTACCTATTACATTTCTAATAAATACAGCTTTCTTGAAATTAAGTTTAAACTTGAAAAATCTAAAACTCTGCATAAAACCATGCAAGTAGTACAGCTAAGTATGTATACTTATACTGAAACATATTCATCTTAAATGGGCCTTGATTCTGCAAATTGATCCATCCATCGACACACAGTGCCTGTGCAGAGGCTTGTGAACAGCAAATTTAATATGGCTTACTATGAATTGGTGTTCAATAGATACATAACTTGTGCACATTTAGTGTGCAGTATACCAAAAACCTATTAGTGAAAGAAATAAGTTAATGCCACTTGCAAAAACAATTTTTCATTAATATTACTTCTTAAAAAGCTCTAAGTATCATTTACAAATAAAGAACTATGTTTATAGCAAAATGAAAAGATTTTAACAGATTATATCCCAATATGATTACATATCAAATAGTTTGCTTTCAGATTCTGAAAAGATGACTGTGTTAAACTATTTCTGGACATATTCAGTGTTAACATCAATGAAGTCAGAACACACATCAGCAGATTGCAAAGTTCAGCTAGGAAGAGTTCAACAGCTTGACTTTTTAATTTGGTAAGTACACTAACAGTGATCCACCCTCGATCCCCAAAATAAAACTGAACACAAAAACACAAAACCTACACAAACAAAAGCAAAACAAAACTTAAAAAGCCCAAGTGAAAGAAAATTAGATACTTTTGAAAGCTTTATGTAGTGATTTTTGTTTAAAAAAAAGCACCATTTAAATAGACAAAAATTAGTATATATGTCATATATTGCTTTAAATATAACAAAAGCACCTCTAATTAGAACAGGTGCTTTCCGTTAAAAACACCATTTTGAAAATTTGGGAGATGCTGGCAGTATATTTTAAATTGTGATGAAAAAGGCTTAATATTTTCTTGACTACTTGACAGATACTTACACAAAAAAGGGCATCAGCTGAATAAGAGTCTCTTTTTTGGGATTGGCTGTGAATTCTGGCACAGTTTGAATAATTTTGTTCATTACGTTCCTTAGGTAATTTTGTAGCTGTTTGCGTCGCTCTTCTACAAATTTTGCATCCTGAAAATAGAAAGAAAAAAATATAAATAGTGCAAAGAATATTTTTCTTCTAATTCTATAACGTCACTAAACGGTCTTAAGAAGCATCAGACGATCTTCTGATAATCGATGTATATTATGTCTATAGAAATATGTTGGCAATATGTAAAAAAATAAAAAATAAATAAAAAAAATCCACCATCTTGACTCTGCACTTGATAAAAGAAAATCACACAACCTAGTAAAAACTCGTATCACAAAAACATCCACTGATGCTGACTTCTCTCCTTGACAGAAGGTCTCTTCTATGGACCAAAATGATTTTTCTAGTAGTAGATCTCCACAAAGTACTACAACCTCAGCAAGGCAGTGCATAACAGTGCCATAAAGGCAGTGGCCATTCATGCAATCTCTTTTGAGATCCAGAATTACCAGTCTTTGCAGATGGAAAGACCAACTTATCATTCCCACAATTTCTTCACAATTCATACTTTTCAGAGATTGGGCACCCAGAATGGATTCATATTTCTCCAGCTTTTTTATTATGTTAATAAATCATTATTTTCTTATGTGTTTTCATACAGTAGATTGCTTTTAAGGACTATATCCCAACTGCCATAAAAATGTTTTATTGATGTCCCTATAGCATTTTAGATCTCAGTATTTTCTAATATATTGGCCTTGATAAATAAAATAATTCTATATACTCCACATTCTGCTGAGGGACTTACAGATTAAAAGCCTAACAACTAGCACAGCTCTATGCATCCTGGAATTTACATCTAGCTTAACCTCCTGTGAGGATTCATAATTACAGTGAACTATAATATAAAGTCTGGCCATATATCACACTCACATAGGAGTGCAAAGGTTTCCAATGAAATCAGGTGCTGCCTGGTTTGTGTGACAGCCAGTAAGCTGTATCTCAGGAATGCAGGCGTTCTGATCACCTGGTTTAAATGTCGGAGTATGGTGTTTAGGCACAAAGCCAAAATTATTATTAGACAGTTACAGCTCTCAAAGGAAGACTATTTTCTATAAAATGCATCTGTCCAACCTGCATTATCTGTGCAAGAAATACCATTGAAACCATTTCTTGTTTCTTGCAAAAAAATGACAATTCACCACCAAAACACCACAAATACATTTGATATGCTACCAAGGAATTTCAGTGTATGAAAAAGGTTCAAGCCATTCATGGGATGCAGATTGGAAGGTTATTCCTTCCTTAGGTAAGGCAGACTAACTCATCATCAAAGCAGGGAAGCTCCTTAGAATTCAGGACGGTCACTGTGGAGTTCCTAGAACCATTACTGACATTTTGTTCTTATCTCTCATTAGAAGTTAGCAGGAACAGCAATATTTTCAAAGACAGAAGAGAGTGAGAAAAGATTCTGAACGGCATTTCTTAAAGTAGTACTTTAAATTCATAGAATTACAAAAACCACAATGTTAACTAAGGTGCGTTCGCAAATTTTGGCAACCAAGACACATTCTACATAAGTATAAACTCATTTTTAGCTTCAACATGTATTTTCTGTTTTCTGTCTAACAGGCATATACATATATATACACACATATTAGATATATATATATCAGGCATATATATACACACATTTTATACACATATGTTAACATTTTGGAATTCTAAAAAATTTCCATTAGCGCAGGGATTTATTCAGGTTAGCCAAAGCCTTAGCTTAAACAAGCCTTTCACAAGTGGGTGACATTTTCACTATTGTCATTATCCGAGTGTAGAAATAAAACAATGCAACAAAATTTTGATTCCATTAAGATCAGGGACAGATTATCAACTGAATTCATTACATCTGCATTTTACCCAAATGATTAAGAAAACAGTTAAATTAACACAACCTGACACAGGAGGACTCCCTTTGCTAAGCTTTTACTTCATAGATCCTGTTTTCCCAGAGTAAAATCCTTGAAAAAGCATACACTGCCATCTTAGTATTCTTCTTTTCCCAAGTTATGGTTATAAACTACAATGTACATAAAAGTATTACAGAAATACTATATGAATCCTGTATATTAAAAATAACCTCAGTTTTGATAATGTAAGGAGGTCTTTTCTGCTCTTGTCTTTTATTTGCATATGAATATTTAACAACATGTAATTGTAACTGCTGTAAGGTGTAATTGCTGAAGACATTCATCCTTACAGGCTTCAAAAAGCTAGGCAGTGCTTGCATTCTTTAGTTAAGTTCACAAAATTCCAAATTATATACAAATACCCTTTTTTCTTCTGTTTTCTAGATGTGAATTTACATTGATGTCCAACCCTGTTTGACATTCTATTGTTATATTAATATATGGAAGAATCGAGATCAGTACAGAAGTAAAAAACAAAACAAGCAAACAAAAACCACAACTATGCGTTATACAGTTTGCTATTTCTTTTCTATCAGTCACATTGTTTTTCAGCAACAGTTTACTACACACACACCCCACACACAAATCATGTAGCAAATGCTTCTGGTATTAATTGATTTACTGAAAAATAAAGAACTGAAGAAGCCTGAAAAGTCTTAGAAACTGATACTTTATTAAAAAAACAAATCCGCATTGTTGACACTTCATGCAATCCGCTCCACAGTCATTCCCCAACCAAGTACAGTTACTGCTCCAATGGAAGAGCAACAGCTTGCGCCCCGCCGCTCTGACGATGTCTGGACAAGAGTGCAGAACAGAAGTCTATACAAGCTGTTAGGAAATGCTGAAGCAAAAATTTTAATATGTAGTGACACATATTAGAATAAAATAGAATGCTAATAAATAAAAACAACTCTAGTGCAAAATTTTAATAGGTAGTTGATATAGATTTTTTTCCCCTCTTTTCACTAAGATTTTCATTCCTACTTTAACTAGCTTAAGGAGCAGCCTTGCCTTCCCATCTTTTCACTCAAAGGATTTCAAGCATCACATTGTCACATTGGTAGGGATGCAGATTTGCTACTGCCAGCTGCATGAGGCAGAAGACAGGACAATGTGGCACATCACAGGGTGTCACACACAGGAGATCTCAAAGAAGAAAACCTTTGTGGAACAACATTGATCCTACAAGCTTTAACCACAGGAGTATTGGTGATGTCTGGCCTGTGAGGCCCTTTCAGGTATGGAGTGATCCTTTCCTCCTGCTCTTGATGGTGTATAATGGACGTATGAGGAGCATCACTTTGCTCTGCAAGCCTGCTCCCAGCACAGACGCAGCCTTGGCTTTAAGCCCTTCCAAAGAACTGACCTCACCCCCCACAGCACCTTCTTGATTCTACTTTTACCACTTCACTCAATGTTGTTCACAAGCCCCCCAGAAAATCTCCATTTTTCAAGTACCACAATCATTAGCAGTTCTTCAGTTCTTAAGGATTTTTGGTCACAAATCCTCAACAACAGTATTTGCAGTGAAATCATTTCAATTATGTTAAAATTTGCTCTTGTGCAGAAGCTGCTTTCTTTTAGTCCCATTTGCATACTGCACATGTATTTAAACACATTCTCTTCCACAGGCAGGACCACTTGGCTATAAACACAGGAGCAAAATGCTGAATGTAGGTATTTTCTATTGCCTATGTTAATGTAAAGAATCTCATTAACTACAGATAATAACTGCACAAAGGAGTTTTCTAATTAAACTGCCAGAACATGCTTGGGGAATGCATTTTTGCTGTTTACAGCTGATCCTATTAGAGCTTATAATATAGCAATTTTTCTGCCATTTATTCAAGTGAAATATAGAAAATCTCAGGAGTTAAACTCAACCTGAAAGCAGTTTAAAATGCTCTCTTAGCCTGATATAAATTTGATCTCCAGAACAAATACTGAGTGATCTCTACCACAAAATTCTGCACCACGTACTGTTGCCCACTATCCTTACCAGAAGCAATATAATCCAGGGTCAAAACAACGCAGCTGTAGGTCTGCACTTTGTCATCACATGTGTATGTCACAACAGCAGGTTTGCTACTCAGAGGAATTATTTTGCCGTTGTTACTGCCAAGTAGCAGCAGTGATAAAGAGTTCTTGTCACAAAGTAGTAAATGAAGCACTTGATAATAGAAAAACAAAATTGCTTGGTTCAAAGCCTGGCCATTTTTTTCAGCCTCAGATTATAACAAGGTAACTGTTACCCTCTCTCCATTGGATCCAATTATCTACAACTGAGGTGGAGTTAGTATTTCATACTCCAACTCCTAAACGACATTCTTATTTATAAGCAATAGCTAAAAGGAAAAGATTTTGATTCAGACTTGTATCAGTGAAGAAAAAAATACTTTCAGTACGTATCATATGCCATTATATCTGTCAATATGCATCTACACATGCACGTCTGGTCACACAGGAAATGACAAAAGATTCAATGTACAGATTTGTGTATGCCTGATCGGCACGTAATCTGGGGACAAAGTAATTTTGTTGAAATTAGAACCACATGTACTTTTGGGAAAAAAAAATACATTTTCACAGCATTAAAGGTTAAATAATTTCAGGTTTTGGAAAATAAATGCTTGGATGGAGAGATAAAGTACCAATACTAAATGAAGGTACACATTATCTCACTGAAGAGAGTTCTTACCAACATGGTTAAAAAGGAGACCTGCTCTCAGAAGTATGGGTAGGTACCATTATGAAGATCAGAAGTATTTTCTGAAATTCAGGTAAGAGAAACGTATGGAAGAAATGGAATGGGTAGGATGAATAAATAGCACGTCTCATCTTTAACAAGGAAAAATAATTTATTTCTGGTCATTTAACCAGTTAGGTTATGAAAGGAAGATCTTTTCTTTGCCTCATAAATGCCCCAAAAAGTCTTTTTAATTGCAGCAATGCTTTATGAATTTTACCTGACTTTACCACATATGTTGCTTATTTTTAAAAGACAGCACTAACGGGAGACAAAAAAAAAAAAAAAAAAAAAAAAAAAAAAAAAAAAGNAAAAAAAAAAAGAAAGAAAAAAAACAGGCTATAAAAATAAATTTTGAATAATTGTAGCACTGATTTTTTCTTCCCAGAAGCACATACCAAAAATGGCACTAAAACCAGCTTTATACAAATTTGGTTCCTATACTTTCAAGAACTGTAACTGTTTATAGAACACAAATTATACATCATTTGAAATTATTACAGAAAAAGACAACTATAATAAGCTTTTCTCCATTTCAGTATAGAACATACTAGATCCTTCCATAACCACTTTGGGAACACTCATTTTTAAGCACTTTTCTGAGTTAGGCTTCAAGTAAGTCTTCCCATGAAGATACCTGAACAACAGGCTGCAATCTTACTAACTGTAAAACCATGAGGCAAGGCTAATTGGCCCTTTCAGTTGTTCTAACTGGATCCAGTGATAGACTGAATGTTCCCTCCAAACTTGAAGAAATTTAATTATTCCTTGTAAAATATCTCCTACTCTATTCATGATAAGCCCCAATCCTTGAGCCCACAGCACTAAAGGGGCAAAAAGAGTGTTCAAAGCAGGCAGGATCTCCGTTTCTAAGATTTGAGATTTCTTTTCAGGTCAGAGATAATCTCTTTGAACCCACGTATCCTCTGTGTGAGAAATTATTTATGATTATTTACGGACAGCTACTACTGCTCTTTGTAAAGATGCTGAAACTGTCTTATACTTTGCCTGAAAAGCAGCTCTGATCTGGCTGAAGAGAAAGCCTCACATATTCAGCGCCACTTGAATAAAAATCCAAGAAAGCATTCAGCACGTAGGAAAGGAACTAGGACTTGCAGGGATACATTGCCTATAACCATAATCCACTGTCCTTCCTATTTGATTACGAATCTTTCTGACTGTGTTAAAAGAAAGGGTGATATGTAGTACAGGGACTCGATTATATAAAAAATATGTACATTCTGATATACATCTATAGGGCATTTTGGTCACATTTACCACCAATTTATGTAAACTTATATTGTACACAAATTGTTAAATAAGACCTAGCATGTACCTTCAATTTGTAGTCATATTTTCTGAAAAATAAAACTACTATAGGTTCTGCACAAAATACTCTCAAAACAATTTCCTATCCCACACTTCAAGAGCACATATTTTTGATTAACAGTCCACAAAATTTCAGTTAACAAGCAAAACTGCTTCAGATGGTAGAAGCATCAAAACACATCTGGGAAAAGACACCATTCTTATTGTTTAATCTGAAATTAATAGTCCCCAAAATATTTTATGAAACTCTTTTTGACTGAGAATTTGCCAAGTTTCTGCCCTGGCAGGAACTATATATGAGCAAACTACTAATATCAAATTACATATTTCTAAGAATAAGAACATCTAATGGAAATCTTACAGACTCTCATCGGATTATAGAAGACGATGTGAAGCTATACAACTGCAAAGCAGAGTCTGACATACCATATTTTATATTACTCTGTTTTGCATTTTTTTTTATTACAGGCCAAGTTCATTCCAGCTTGCAGTTTAAATTGTTTCACACAACTGCTGGTCTTTCAATACACTGTTAGTATGTAGCAGATGGCAAAACATTGATATTCTTCATTATTAATGGGACAGCTCACTTAAGATGTTTCAAACATTTTCCATGAGCTGTTGAAAATGCTATGATTGCCATGGTTACCTGCCATGATTTAGGGACAGATAAAACATTTTTATATTCTGGGTTTGGTGCTGCTGCAATCAACACAAAATGCACTGCTTCTGATGTTCTAAACACTCGTTATCATTTAACTAACCTGTTGTTAGCGCTGGGAAAAAAAAAAAAACACAGCTCAATCCAATCAATTAAAATAAAAGGAAATACAGCTTTGGACTTCAATGAGAGCTGTATCAGTCTCTGTGATAGCACGCTGTGCATCCCTTCCTAAATAAAGCTAACAATAGTACTATTCACTTATGAACCCATAAATGCAGAAATAAACTCAGGTTATTCTGGTGTAGCCTAATATTTTTCACCACCTTGGTCAACCAGTCTTAACCAAATTATCATACCATTTTTTTATTTAGAAGACACCAAATTGTACACCTCTAAATGAAGCTGGAAATCAGAGGCTGAAATGGGAGCTAAATAAACATTCAATTGTAGAGTCATTCTCATTGTTTCATGATTAAAAAATAGTTAGATAAGTATTAATTTTTACAGGCTTCTTTGCAAAGGTCACAGTGAAACACAACTTGAAAACACCTCTCCGTATATGCCCTTCATTAACTACCACAAGAAGAAAGAGTTTTACAGAGTTACAGCTTCCAAACCTAAATGTACCAAACACGGCCATATTACACAAAAATTACCTCAAAATTAGTGAAGTTACATGAACTGAAAATTTCCATCCTACTCGTAATACCAGTTTCAACAGGACAGAATAAGACCAGCATTATACAATAAAACATGGGAATACAATACATGAAATTGCCAGAAATAACCATCCCACTGTGAGATCTCTTCGTACTTTTACTGTTCAGTGGAGCAAACAGGAATTCAAGGGGATAAGATACAAAGAAGAAAACAAGGAACTGTCACTTCTGAAAATAAATCTTTCTTTCTTTAAACAGAGATTTACTACATAATTGTAATTATTACTCTGTTTCTCTAAAATAGTTGATACATTTCCATCTCTAGCTGTGGCTTCATTTTACTGATACCATAAAGAAAGCAATCCTTGTAGTTAAGTCATTTGAAAAAGGCATTGCTGCAAATCCACCCGAGTTCAGTCCAGCAGCAGCCATGCTGAGGGTAAGCCACAGTCCTGTCAATGTCCTCAGTCTGGCCCAAATTTATTTGGAGAATTGAAACACCTTCATTAGCCTTGCTAATTGCTTGAGACTTGGGACATCTCCTGCAGCACTCAGCAGAGCTGCTCAGTAGAGCCCACCTGTTCAGCAAGGAAATGGGTGCTTGGTGCTGTGTCAGCCTTCTCAGGTCACCAAAAGAGCTGCAAGCTCACTCTATGTCTTGCAAGTTTTCTGTTTTTTTTTTTGTTTGTTTGTTTTTCCCAAAATAATAATTTTGGGAAAAAAATCTTACCTTTTATTTTGAATAAGAGGGTAGTTTACACATCATTGCACTAGATCTAACTAGCCATACTAAGGTTCTGTCTGTGCTTTCTTAGAATACAGTGGCGGTGTATTAGACCTCCTCTAAGCTGGTCCAGAGAACTAGCATGTTAAAAGACACACAAAAAAGTCTGCTTGGACAGTGGGAACTCCCCAGGCCCTATCAAAACAACAAACAATCCTGTTTTCATAAATTCCTTCCCAATGTAATCCTGGAACCTTAATCTTAAAATACCAAGCATTTTCAACCAAGCAGTATCATCCAGCCAAGCTTTCTCAAAACCCACTTTGAGAAAAAGTGTTTAACATGAAAAAAGAAAGCTTGAGAACAAAACCAAAACCAATCTCTTTTTATGGCTGTGCTTAATTCCACTGCTAGAAACACTCGACTGGTAATATTATGCTAACAAAATCCATGCTCATCTAAATATTTTATTATTTAAAGCATAAATACCCACCATGTGTCAATTTGTCAACTGGTCAGGAATCAACTGTTCACTAAAAAGCATCAATAGAATACTGCAGCATACAGCATTACCAAGGGCTTATCTTTTGCTCACCTATTGAACAGGGAAATTGTATTTGTTTTCTCCTTAGACCAAGTATATTATCAATGTACTGTTTATTTTTATTCAGGAGTTTCTGGAAGCTATGAAAACAGTTCACGAAACTGAGATCTGTTTTTTTCAGTAGCCAATATTGCAGTAATAACAATCAACAAATTACATCAGTTAAAACGCATCTTAGTTCAGTGCTTCCCCCCCACTGGAGTTTTCTTTCTTCATTTCCTCCTTTTATCAGGTTTGAAAATGCCCTGAAGACCAATAAAGCAAGACAGACCTTAAGAAAAAAAACTAAACAACAACAACAAAACTTTAGAAACATGACACAAACAGTGCTTATACCATACAAGATTGTATAAACAAGCTTACTGTGATGCCTTCCCTTAAAAAAACAATAAAAAAATAAAACCACAACAAGCCAAACTCACAAACAGGTTAACTGAAACTACAGTTTATCTTCTACTCTCTCAGCAAGCAAAATAAATTGGTTTCAGTATTTTCCCCAGAGCTCAGTAACAATCACTTTTCTACCACATTTCAATAAATTATTTCCCTTCTCAGCAAAAACCCTTCAGCAGAGTTTATGTCACCTGTCTCTTGTTGCATGGATCCAGCAGGACAGGACAGGAGATACTAAGGGAACACGGATGGGCACAGACTGCCCCACAAGGGAAAAAGGATCATTACAGGCAGATGGTCGACCTATCACTGCCTTGGCTGATCTCTCCCCTGACTCATATAGCTAAGACTACAGCAGCCTTGCTCAGTTTATTGATAACCAACAACATCTAAGACATCTTAAAGGAGACATCTTAAAGGACATCTGCAAGAAGGCTGCCAGCTTCTGACTGTTACTGTCTACACCTGGGGGCCAACAGTATCCAAATACTTTTATTTCAAATGTTTTAACTCTTAGCAGTAAATACATAATTTTCCAAAAATCAGAAAAATTCATTAATACAGCAGTTGACCATCCCAAACGCCAAACAGCACAGTGACACAAGATGCTCCTTGAACTTTACTCCCACTCAAAAGACTAGATGCTCCTTTAATAGAAATTTTATTTAGATATACTCTGATAGGACAATTCCATTTTCTAGAATAAAAATTAAATGAATGTGGAATATTGATTTCCAGTGGCTACATGTAAAGATATTTTACATGGTACAGTGAATAAAACCAAATTTTTCATGCAGAAAATGTCTCCAGCATTTCACATGATCTGAAGTATCCTTTATTTAGTTTCTTCCAATTAAAAAAAAAAAAATAGTAAGACTGAGTATGTTTATTAACAACAGTCCCCCTAAAAGCTAGTAAGATTAGAATATAGATATTTATAAAATATCAAATTTCACGGGGGAAAAAAATTAAGCATATTGATAGGTACAGAAAGACAGAAAAATGAGGGTAAAAATTTCAGACTCAGAGAAAGGAGGTTTTAGTTCTATTTCTGTCATCAGGTGTCTCTCATAAGATCTTCCTGAACAGAAATTTATTAATCCCAGTAACTAGCTAATTTAGCATCACCATCACAATAAGAAATATATTTAGAAAATTATTTTTATATTTTCATTTTATACCAGAAGGTTACTAGAATACCTAAATGACGCATGGGGAGTTATAAAACCACAATATTTTTATCTAGCAGTTGTCCAAGCAGCCTGTAAATTACATTACTTCCCCCCCCAATGTCATCATGTAAAGCAACACCATCTGAACTGTTTCTACAGGCTTTATCCTCAATAATTTCTTAGAACTTATTGCTTCTCTTAACTACACTATTACAAGACAGGGAAAAGAAAACCCTCAAGAGGCAAAATTTTATTTTATAGACCCTAAATATTCTGTGTTCCTTGTAACTAAAGTTCAACAGCAATTAATTTCAATTTTTTTGTAATTCAAAAAGAAAAAGACTTGATTCACTATCCCCATGAAATGTTACACATAAGCACCAAACGAACACCTACACGCACATATGAATTCAGTGAGACATTCTGAAAGAGATGCAGAAGTATGAGTTGTCATACTGTTTACCTTTTAAATTAAACCACCAAAAATAAAATATATTGCCATGCGCTGTGCTTGCTTTAAACTTCATGCTGAGTTTTAGGCAACCCAGACATTTCATAGCACGGAACTTCAAGATGAAGCATTTCCTTTAAAGTATTTGTAATATAAAAGCTAACCATTTCCTACTGATTTATTTCTCTTCTCTTAGATAGTGATATAACCAAAAAATGGAAATGAAGAAAAACTGAACTCTCTTTTTCTAAGTGCTGTATACATAAAAACATCAATTTCAGTCTTTTCCAGTTAAAAACCCAGAGGATCAGTATGGATCCAGTAATCCACTTTGGACACCGACAGTGAAAGCGGCTGGATGGACCATCAGTCTGATTCACTATGGCCATTTATCTCTTCCTATGAATGGGAAGGAAAGGGAATTGCTACTTCTCCATTAAGGTTTATTTTGAATCTCTAACAAATGTAGTATTTGTTGGCATCACTGTATTAGCAAATTTAATTGATTATTTTGATTCAACTGGTTTATAATAAAATGTTATAATACACAGTCTTACTGACATTTGCTTCACATTTCATCATACCACAATTGTTTCTTCTTTTACATTTTTGCTTTACTAATTCATAGGAAATCTGAGTATTTTGTTATACAAGCAGACACAGAAATTGTGAACTAACAACCAAAGCTACACAGTTTTACTGGGGCTGGTATTGTAACTCACTGTAACAGACTTAAGTAGCTACAACAGGCTTCTTAACAGCTGCTTCGTGTGCTACATTATATAATCCAGATTGCATATTATATATTGTGCTCCCTGTGATGATTCTTTTAAAGGTGACTAACCTCTAGAGAAAAGCATGGCAGAAATATAAACTATTGGATTTCACTTCACCCAAGACTCAAAATCTGAAATACTCTGTAGTCCCCCTTGATGCACGTGTGACAGTGAGAGAAAAGAGGTGTGCTGTGACTAGAAATCTTAGCTACGACAAATGTGAAGTTCTTTTTACTTTTATCTGTATGGTACTTCAGTAAAGTTACCTACTTGTAAACTGGATTGTATTAACTTAATCTCTATGGCTATAGGTCTTTGTCAACTGAACTTTCCAGTTACAAAGTAACATGACAAACTTAAAGGACAACATTTCTTTTATTGCTATAGAATGCCATAAAAAACACTGTTATAGAATTAACATATATGGCTAAATGTCTAAAATTAATCTGAGTTCTTTCCTGATTTGAACACAACAGAAATGGATCTCTTTCTTTTCTTTTTAATTGAACTACAACACATGCAAGTCTGCCAAATTTATATTATCTATAGTTTTTCTAAAACCCACAAGCAAGATAGTATCTGAAAATAACTCAAATAACTAGTTCCACTAAGAGGGCAGAAAATTAAAATCTAATCACTGTGAAAATCAACAATAATACAGAATTTAAGCATATATACATATATAGCTGGAAATTTTGCTTTATTCCCTGCTTTCTAAGTCACAGGTCAGTATAACTGTGTGACTTTGACAAACCAATCTGATGAAGGATAGTTTCTATGACTTACTAAACCTCATGAAGAACAAAAGCACATATATCTGTACTTTTGATTTCAATGCAAGTCAAACACGTACTTAAATTTTAGGATGTCCTGAAGTACTTTGCTGAATCAGGGTGCAAAACCACCTTATTCCTCTCTTTCTCCTCCCCCTCCTCTTATCCCTTTCCAAGAAGAGTTTAGTACATCCATCACCAGGTCTAAAAAGCAGCCTTAACAGGGTACCTGTCTGAAAAGAACGGTCCTTGCAGGCTCAAATTGGCAGATCAGCTTTCTACAGTAGTGAATACGTAACAGAGGTTACACATCAATGGCATAATTTGAAAACACGAAGAGCAAAAATACAAAAATGCAAACTGCAATTTGAATGGCTTCAAATGACTTCATATACATTTACACACACAAAGTGAGACAATCCTTTACTTGATCAACTTTTAAAAAACAATAACCATTATAAGCATAAGACACAAGCTACATTCTGTTGTTTTATTTGCTCTAAAATCTTTACCTTCTACCACACCACCTTTTAATTCTAAAAGACAGTTAACCTGGAGACTGTCTTCAGCATCTTCACCAACACACAGACTAGACACTGATTTAAAAAAACAAGTAGCTGTGCTGGCAGGGAAAAAAAAAAAGAACAAAAAAACAAATAAACAAACAAAACACAAAGCAGTCTGCATTGTTAATGCAGAAGCAGAGTTTCCACTGACATACAGGAGAGAGATAAATTCCCTGGTGAACAGAATTTGCAGAATTAACAGATATATTCTAGAAACTACCTTCACCTATATCCTAAATGTTGCTGTTAATGTTGTCATATATGTATATATTAATCGTATTTATTTGTGTGTATATATGAACAGATATTTTAAAAATACATACACATAATATTGACAAACTTTGAAAATACTTACATACACAAAACAAGCTACAATTTAGCTTAGTCACTGGTAGGTGAGACGGACACAAATTTACTTTATTGAACTAACGTTTGGGCACGAAACAAGCTATTGAGAGAAATAGCTAACAGACTTCAGATGCACAAGCTAAAATGATGAATGATGTTGCTCCATTTTCTCCTAGACAGAAAACTTATTTTAGATTTCTGTATTGTTCTTCCTATGTAGTTGAGGAGTCATGACAAAGTCACTCTTCTGATCTCAGAAAAGTGCTGTGTGTTCTTTTCATATTGGATACCCAATGTTTCAAAGGAAAGCAAAGGATCTCAAGCAGTCAAGTCAGCACTCAGTGGAAAGCTACCTGATTCAATTTCTACACACTTAGACAATTACTGAATTCATATCTTCAGGTGAAGCAAAGAATCATTTCTATTTTGATATGTCCTGTCCTCTACTGGGACAATAATACTCTTGCAAGAGGATAATTAGATGTTTACTCAGTTACTAAAACCCATTCTTTAAGCGTTAGAATCTGCCCAATGCAAAAGTAGCAATTGAGATTTTAAGGACATTACAACATCCAAAAAAATTGGAACAACAGGCTCAGGAAGTACTCTCATACTATTACTTAATCATTAGTTTGAAAGCAACATTTTGAGAAGTGAGGCACCAACACAGCACCAACAAAGGTCAGAAACTAACTGCAAGAACATAGGGCTCATCCTATATGAAGAAAAAAAGACCTATGTTTCTATGCAAAAGCATACAGGGATCCCTTTGCAATCAAGTGTTATGATCGTATAAAGCTTCCTTCATGAACTCATGTAACTCAGTACGCTCCAGACCTAGAAGTGCTCATGGAACCAAGCCAGTCCTTTGGCCATTAAGAACCTGTCAGGAAGGCAGCAGTCGCAACAAAGACTTAAACTGCAATAATGGAAATATGAATTCATAAGATTGAAGTACCTGAAGGCAAGCTAAAACTATTTCTTGCAAGAAAGCCATGGTTAGAAATTGCAAGTCTTGGTATATACAGCTGCATATAAAATACTTAGCAAACCACAAACCAGGCTGATACATGGACAGCATGTTTTAAAATTACAAAACAAATGGTTCAAATGTTAAAAATACTGTTCATAAGTTTTAAATAAGATGATTTGCAGTTTAAAAAAAAAGCTAAGTACAAAAATGTATGAGCAACTTCACTGTGGTATTTCTCTTACACATGTAACGTGAACAGGTGTTTCTTGGTTTTGCTCAAAATATCAATAAACTGAAGGACGGATATTTATTCTTGCAAGGACTGCTTATAAAGATTTTGCCAACTACTTGGCAGCAGCACTGAAAGATCATTAGTAGAAAATACACAGTATGGGGACCAGAGTAAATAAGGAAATACATCAAATTTTACAAGCGTTACTGTTACCATTTCCTATCAATTTACCCACTTTAGTAATTAAATTAACTGTTTAGACTTGATTCAAAGCAATGCTGATAAATCAAATTATTCTGTTCAGTGTTTTACATTAGTTCTAACTTGCTACACGCAAATTAAACTGAAACACTGAAAATAAGGTTAACAACCTGAAAGCCAAATACACACATTTCTTTGTAATTGCAAAAAGCTTACTTGTCCACAGCAGTATTCTTTCCTCTTCTCTGTTCACTTTCTACTAATTGGGGACTTCATTATGACAGTTTTCTGTACATTAAACTTATGTTTCCTCAAGTGTTAAAGCTAGTTTCTAATCCTACATACATAATTTGTTGAAAGATCATGAAAATGAACTGTGAGATAAATTGTCCTACCTTAACGCTAACCAGAAGGCACAAATACATTAAAAACGTAATAAACAAGAATTTTTCACTCTTAATCTCTTGTTTTATAATTGTTAAATATTTTCAGATTTCACTGCTACTTGATGACAATATATCAGCAATAATAAATATTTCATTTTCTTACTTTTTAAAATCCTCTTTTAGCTGAAATACTGATTTGTGCATTTTCTCTGTCAAAACTGCAATTTTGCATTTGAACGTGATTTCCCTGATTTCTATTGCAGTAAGCAAGAAAATAAGAATGCAAATAAATAGTTCTCCATAGTCTTTTCTACATTACTGTCCTCTGCTAAGTTTCCTCCTCAGTGCTCCAATATCTCACATAGTAAAACAGAGGATAGTATTTTGTTACTCTGCAGTAATAGTTCTAGGTCATTCTGTAGAACATGGTGTCCTCTTGTCGTCCTGGAGGTTCCCTAAACCTGAGACATATACCTAAACACCAAACTTAGTGCAGGTATCAAGGGAGGTGTTGATTACAAAAAAACCCTCTTTCAATGCCACTGCGATTTAGAACAAGCACATCGCCTTCACTAGCTTCACAGTACCAAGCAAAGAAGATGCAATGAATAACATCGCTCAGGTACACGCTTGATGGATATAAGAGCACACACCACCATTTTCCGAAACATGTGAAATAGCCATGTTTATAAATTTACATGTGGAGGACTGTTTTATCAATATGCTGTTTGGGCATCTGATAATACTGAAGATTTGTAAAGGATATGAAAGCCATAGACTGACCTAATCTGAACAGAGATGCTTTTATTAAGCAGAATTTAGCTACAAAACTGCTCTTTAAGTATTAATTTAACATTGTATTGATTAATCTAGAAATGGGAAGACAGCCGCTATTCTATTAAAAATAGTATAACTAATATTAGAGAGAAAAATCTTCTACTGAAATTTAGCAGCATATCAAAAAGGTAACAATGCCCCCCCCCCCCCAAAGTATATATTTTAATGTGTAAGATCCTGCATAAACTTCTCATCCTATACTGAAAATTCTACGTAATTCCAAGACTGACAGACATTCCACATGAATAAATTCATTTTACACTGAAACTTTACACCTTCCATTTACTTCAACTTGTTTTTTCATGGAAACGAGGGCCATCTCAAGACCACTGCACCATCTCAGTCAGAATGCAATGTGTTCCAAGGGGCTACCATTTCTGCTGGTTCTATTGGATAACTGTTCCCGATGCACCATCCATCTTACTCCACAAAACCATACAATACTCCTAAATGCAGTGCATACTATGACACGGTGCAGAAGTTTGTACCACTAAAAGGGCAAAAACTTGCCTACACAATGTGCTGTAGAAATAAGCTCATGTGATAAACTGAGGTAAACTGATGTAAAAGCATTGTTTTGTGATTTGTATGCTATTTACAGCAGGTACCCAGAAGAATAATCACTAATCAATGCCAATTATACAGTTGGCTAATGGCTCTTCCAGGAGTGCAATGGATGGCACCCAAAGAATAGATACTTTTTTTCTGAGACCTGATATGACGGAAAGTGATTGTGGGTTTATGCACAATTAGGTTTGGGTCAAAGTTCTCCCTTAAAGCACTGAAAGAAAAAGCAATGCAAAATTTTTATGAGTTGCTCAACTGTTTTCTACATATTAATTATGTAACTGAAATTATAATTCAATTAGTATTTAAAGTAATTAGGATGAAAGACTATCAAAAAAGCTTAAAGGAAGGCTTTCCTAATTTATTGAAGTGGCTGATATTGCAACCCTTCAAAAAAAGAGAATCATTTATGTAACAAAGAAGAAAATACATTGTTTCTAAATGAAAAAGGCTTGATCTTCTAATACAAGAAAAAGAAGAAAAGCTCTCTAAGTACTTTCATTTACTAGGTTAGTAGTCAACGAACTACATTAATTTTGGACTTTACTTATGCCAAGCAAACAGAGCTATGATTTTATTGGTGAATTCCATATAAACATATATCACTTATTATTCCAGTTTATGTGCATTACTACTCATTTCATGTCATGCGTGCCAAGCTACTCATTTTTATGGAACGTTTGGGAACTCATTTTAACTCAAATCAGAGTTACCATCTTTCAACATTCACAATCCACATTCACTGAAGTCTGAATGCCACTAAAATCTGCAAACATCATTTTTTCTATTTGTTTTTGAAATTTTATTTCATATGAAATTACGTCATATGAATTAGTGACTGTGATTCTTCTTCCATAAACAAAGTTGCAACAGATAAAATTAGAATGATTCTGGCATTTTAGCATTAACATGGTCTTAAAACAAATACAATGTCATCAAGATCTTTGGGTATTTAAATCATTATCTCAGCTTTCCTTTGATGAGCTGAACTGTTCATTATGGTTGGCACCTCTTAGTTATCTGATAGAACAACTCAGTGATATGAAGGCAAAAAATATGTAAAAGGAGAAAGTCTCATATAAAAGAAAACAAATTCGGTTAACATGAGGAATGCTGATTTAAGCAGCCAGTGGTTTAATACAAAAGTTTTTGAAGTCATAAGCATGATTGAAATCTCAAATATTTTACTTGTGACAGTTAAATTTAATTTTCAGATCATTCCTACACTGTAAAGATGAATTACTTTGATTACTTCTCATTCCTTACTGCCTTCTGGATGTATATTGCAGATTTTTGCCCTTTAGTTAAGCTCTTGAACATTTTAAAGTTTTGGTGATTAAGGATTGAATAATCTACTTTGGTAAAGACCTTCTCTCTTAAAATGTCTTCAAAGGACGAATAATAGTTTTACTGTTTGTAATGTGAATGTAGCTACAACAGATAAATAGACCAAGCTTTCAAGTAACATTTAAGCCTTCAGAATATTTGCATCCACATTTTCTTATTCAGAATCATCTTTTTAAATGAAACAACCCAAACTCATCCTTTATATTTTTATTCTTTTCAGTTTAACAGCAGAATGCAATCAAATTAGCATTAAAGGCAAATAACCATGCTCTGGTATACTGGCTTCTTGACTAATACATATCAATAAGTTAGAGAATCATAAAATTCCCTGCTATTTTTGTTTGTTTGTTTAACAGCTCTAATAAGCTCTGTCCCTAAAATAATGTAAAGTTTTAAAAATTGTTCAGAAATCCTCTGATCCATAGTCAATGTGTATTTATGGAAAATAATCTAGTAAAAGATAAAAGGAATTAAAGAACTATCTTTAGATAAATTTAAAAGATCAAAATGGCAACTACATGGCAGCTACTTTCAGTAACTTGTTAATATCTAGTATTTTCAGAGAAATATTTACATTCAGTATTTAAAAAAATCTAACCATTTTACTCTACAGGCTGGATGGTCTATAGAAATTAGAAACTGGTAAGTTGATTGCTTAAGTAAGCATACTAAATTGCAAGTCTATTCTACCAACTGATAAATGCTGTTATGATGAAATAACAGTGAAAGGAATAGTTTTGTGGATTACAAAATAAAGGAATAAGAATGAATGGTTATAAAGGCCGTGACACTTTATCAAAAATTAATTAAGAAGCAGTACGCTGGAAGGGATAAGACTTTAACAGAAATGACCATTTATATCCCCTTGACAGGTATGTATCATAGATACTACAGTATGATACGACGTGAAACTACATATTTACTACATACTTCTATACTATACTACTATACTTCAGTATTTAGTTTATTTCTTGCAAAATCCCTGCATGGTAGGAAAACACAGAAAATTCCCATTTTAAAAAAGGAGAGCTAAGACACAAAGAAGAAGATTATGGGAATTAAGCATCCAAATGTCATTAAAAAGCTGGTTCAAAGAACTTAAAATAACTGGGTAACAGCATGGGAAATTTAAGGAATTCAGACTGATACCTTTTAAAATGTACAGAAATATTTCATGAATTACTGACCTGTGTTAATTGTTGGCATTTATTGAAAAGAGCGAACTAGAGGTTCCATTTTATGTATACAGATTTCCATTACAGTTTGGGGGTTTTGTCTATTTGTCTACTGTGTATATCACCAATATTTCATAAAAAGTTTTTAGTGAGTAGAAGAATCAGTACAGTAACTACATTCTCAGTGATCAATCTGCACCCGATGAGGACAAAGTCTGCATAAAAACAACAAGTACTGTCTAGCAGGTGTAAAAAATACTTATCATAACCACCTCTTTTTGTGTGTGTTTAGGAAAGGTTTCTTTCCAAACTCATACTGATACTGTGAATTCTTTTAATTACCTTGTTTCCAATGGCCTTTTTTGGTGGAAAGTTAAAAGTCCTCACTTGCTGGTATTTATTCTGTAACTTATGATGCAAGCTTCTGAACTCTGCATACCTTCGATAAACATTCCATTCATCATCCTTTATTCTAATATAAACCTGCAAAATATAGACATGGAAGAAAATAATTTAAAGGCACACCACTGAACTAATGTATCTCCTTTACCCTCTGAAGCTTCACAATATAATACCTTCACATTCATTAATGCAATGGTACCAGAAGTTCCAGGATCACTTATGCATAGATACATCTCTGTACATTTGCTGCTTCTGTTCCTGCAGGTCATTAATCTAATTCTCTCCCTTCTTCCCCTTCCTTTTCTCTTTTGTCCTGTTGTTATACTAATCAAGACAAACATAGCCCGCTCATTTTAAGATGACTCTGGGGCAGCCATGGTGGTGCTTTTTGTTACCATGGTTTCCAGTGTATTTTACTGGCCGGTGAGCAAAGGCAAAATTAACTCAATACCACTATAAAATTGATTTCTATGCATTCAACACAGTTTTTCAACTCTGTAAATTGGCTTTGTAGCATCAGAATTGCATAACATAATTTTATTCAAAGTATGAAACTTAATTTACTTTCTAAAAAAATTATATTGAAAAATAAACTAGAAATCTTATTGTTTGTAAAACACACAATTCATTCTTGTTGCTTCTATAGGACATTAAGTATAATTTAACACAGCTGTAGCTTTTGTGATTCTGTAGGGTTTTTTTCCACCCAATTATTTCATGAGCATATTACCAATTATATGCTAAATAGTCACATTCTCTAGGAAAAATTCATACAGAAGTGCAATGTACTTACACAAATCTGAGATTTCATTCATTACTAGGGAATAACCTTTATAGAAATCATCTCACAGTTTAAAAGAATGCTGAAACAGCACAGGTCAGAAAGTATATACCAAGCATCAAAAGTCAAGGTCCAGAGTCTCTGATTCTGTAACCTTTTCCTTAGCTTCCTCTGTAGAATCTGTACCTCACTCATTCTCATGTATATGTGTGCATTGTGTTGTGCGCGTGTGTTAATAATCTCAGTATTCTGCATCTCAAATTAAGCTGGCATATTACTGATTATATCACATTGCCTTCTTTCTCCAAGAAAAAAAAAGAGTAATTCAATAAATTGACCATCACACAGAGTGGGCAGTAACAATTGTGAATATTAGAACTAATGAAATTTGGATTTTGATGTGTCTGATTCCAACTCTGAGCTGAAGCATTTCCTGCTGACTGAAACATTCACATGGTCTTTCTCTTCTAAATTTGCTGAGTCCTTCAAGAAAACCAAAATTTTACTAAGGACTCATGGTATTTCAGAGGAGATCCACTGATGTCTGTTTTGGGTTTTTTTTGGTTATTATTGTATATCACTTCATCATGTTTCATGACTGTGACAAAAAAACCAAACACTATAATTCCACAATTGGCACATCTAAGTGCAGTTACCTTTTCACATGTGATTCAGTGAATCATGCAGTTCAATATTACCGTTAAACTGTAACCCACAGTTAACTAATTAAGGAATGCAGTACACTGTAATTGAAATTTTTAAGGACTACAAGAACACAGATAAATTTCTTAGATAAAACTGTTAAAGAATTTCTTCCTGTTCTTTTATGTACATAGATATTGATTTCTTTTAGACAGTAAAGCATGAAAATGCAACATTTGGAGCCCTGTGCCATATTGAATTTATTGACAATCGTATAATCGACTATGAAAGGCATATTAAAGTTCATGATTTAGTATACATTTAAAGTTTTATTATCTCAACAGGGAATATTCACAAGCCAACATATTTCAAGACACTTAACGCAAATTCAATTGGGAAATCAAGCAAAGTAAATCCTAAAGATAAAACTGCTTGGATAAACTTATTCTGATCTAGCCCTACAAGGCATACCAGCAGTTATCCTCATTTAAATGAAATACAGATCATACAACTTAAGGACAGGAGAAACGGGGAATAATTATCTTTGTAGACAAAAATTTGAAATAATATCAAATCAAGCAGCTTGAGATGCATGGCTTGAAATCATCTTAAAAATAGTTAGAACTATTCCCATCATCTTCAACATATCCACATTTTCATTTGTGGTCTTTTAATAGGAAATCAATGTAATCTGGGGCTGCAAATTACAGAATAAGCTGAACAGATGCTATGATGATGACGATCTTTGGTTTCTGAGCAAGAGAAAGGTTCAAGATTTTTTAAGCCATATTTAACCACATGAACAGTTTTATTGCTGCATAGTGAGACAACATCAATATCCCCCAATTGCCTCTAATATTTAAAAATTACCGTAACTTTTATTCATTGAATATCTAAACACTGCAGAACTACTCAGGTGAGGCAGAATAATTTTATCATTATTTAGCAAATAGAAAAAGTGAGTCAAAAATACTCCACGCAACTTGTTCAAACAGCAAATGTCTAACAGGTGTCACTTCCAAACTCAGTGGCCCTTCCCATGGAAGGCTGAAAGGAGAAAAGGGCAGACACAGAAACCCATTGCTCTGGTCACAAAAGCATTCCACCAGCTCTTTGATTACCCCGGTAGGAATCAAAGAAAGCAAGTCCAGCCGACTCTCCCACTCATCCCCAACTCACATTCGCACTTCCAACAATCCCAGTACAATTTCAAAAGCAGACAAACTATATCATTTATTTTTTGTGGGCATGAGGGCACTGCCATTTTGAGTGACAAAGGGGTCAGAGGGAAGCTGATAGTCTGAAACAACATGTAGGGGAAATGGAGATACATGGATTTTTAGAAGAGAAAATTTAAAGAGATAGAAAGACAACAGGGAGCAAAATATGGAGGACTGGAGAAAAACAGTTGTGAGACATAAGGGAATGAGTCACAGGATGTAACAAAAGAGATATGGGAGGCTGTCGGTGATATTCAAGTCAACTATAGAGTATGATACATGAAAGACAAGACGTGAGTAATGATGGGAAGCCTGACGGATATAGCTAAACCATACCAACATACCCTTCACTGAAGTGGTTTAAAAGTCAGACTTCTGTATATGCTTGTCCCAAATTATCATGCTGCACCTCAGAGGTGCATAATGAAAAATGGATTCTAGCCAGAGAACTCCGTAGATGGGAGCTCCACAAATACAAGCGCACTGAAGTTAAAGTCCCTGTGAGCCCACACCCATTCCAGAGCCAAGAAAAATGTCTGAAGGGGAGAGAATAACGCTACTGGGAAGGTATGCAGTGAAACTCTACTATAAAACATGCAAAATTCAATGGCACAAGATAGAAGAGAACATGGAACATTTCAAAGGATGTAATAAGTACTAAGTTTGTAAACACAAGGTCATAGTTTTTCTCATAAGCATAAAAAAATGCTGGGCAGTATAAGGAATACAAAAGAGCCTGATCTACATTAAGGAAGCTGCAGTGGCATTTGCCACCTAAGCACCATCATTTAAAATACAAAAAAAATAGCGACTGAAACTATATTGCTGCATTACTGTATTTCTACTGCATTACTGTACTTATAACTTCATTTTCCTCACTAACTAAAAAAGTTTTTTCTAGAGATCGTACTGTTTGTTACAAATGCCCAAGCATGTGAAAACAAAAAGAAAAATTAGCAACTAGTTTGGTAGAGACAACCCAATCAGCATGAATACAAAGACATAACCTGCAACTGGCACCATTTTTTTTTTTAAATGTTAACTGAGCAGAGCTATTTCCCTTGACCGGTTAAAGTTTTCTTTATATTTACTTTAAAATAACACTAGTTTTGGACTACCATTGGTCCATAGTTTTACCTAGACACTTCAGTACTCAGAACAGAAGAAAGAAGACATGAACTACCAGAGATACTTTGTTTTTGTTTTTATTTTTTGCTGGAGTTTCATTCTTAGTAAAGAAGCTATAAAGTGTTTCTGGAAGATGAGAATATTTGCTTCAGATACAGGAATATCTGTTTAGATAGAACAGATTAAGATAAAAAAGGAGAAGAAGATCAATAATCAAACCTGCAAATGCTAACAGAACATATATATTTTAAGAAACATATTGCTAGCACTCAGCAGGATAAAGCAATGATTGAATAAAATTTAAGTCCATTACATGGACTTCTATGTGTCTTCTAAGACTGGCAATTTGAACATTGTGGGGCATGGGAAAAGAGATTGTAGAGGGAGGAAGATGTTATGTGCTTAATTTTGTCTCCCCCTTCCCACAAAAGGATCAAGAAAGCTTGCAACAATTACAAAATACTATACAACAGATCGCTCCTCTGATTGCCTGTTTTCATACACCATTTCTACCACTTCTGGGAAAAAAAAAAAAAGGAAGGAACAAAACATACAAGGAGAAGCTCAACCTGCAAGCATTTCGGCCCTTCCCATTCTTATAGGCACAATTTACCAACAAAATCTGGCATCTCCTTTAACCTTTTGCCTTTGAAATAAGTAATTATACATTATCCTATATAATCATAAAATAATAATAATCTCGTGCCAGGTCTAAACTTCAAAAATTAACACTTGTCTTAAAATTATCTTCTAAAATATTAAAATTATCTTCTAGAATACTTTAATCCTACTGTGATCCCCATAACTTTTACAAATATTAACAGTAAGGAAAAAATTCTTCTCATTACTAAGAGGATATAATAAACAGCATAAAAACACATCCTCTTCTGCTAAAAGATTAAAAAGATTTTGATCAAAATTTACAATTTAAGAAATCTTTTTCAGGGGGTTGGAACTACCTTTTCTTCCTACTTCATAGTGTGCTTTTCTGAGAGGAGGGATGCATCTCAATCTATTTATGAAGCTTTTATCAAAATTATTTCTCCACTCAAACACACGGAAGGAACAAAAGGTATAAATTCAAACGGGAAGAAAATAGCAAAAAAAGAAGAACCAGTTATATTTCTTAACTTTACTTCAGGACAATGGGATTCTGTCTGGAATATAACTTCAAGCTGAATTCTCTGAAGTTACCTTAGAAGTGGAAAAAATGAATACAAATGCAAGTTATATTTTGACACAGCTGCAGGACTGCATTTATGGTAAAGTTCAATCTTTGAAAATGATCCAATTTAAGAATTTCTGCAGCAGTGAAAAACTAACAGAACAATGAAACTTTTCAGCTGTGATATGAGCAGCGTTTTGTGGTTCTAGTGTACAGTTACCAGAGACATAATAGCAATTAAAGTGAATAAGCTTCTAGCTCAATATGACTATACACTTTATTACATCGAGACTACAAATACCATAATGTATTTTGTTTGCTATATGAAAACTTCAAGTTTTTGGTATTTAGTTCATAAATATGAGCAATATGAATATGAATGTCAAATATATGAGAGAATGCGTAAAGCATAAACCTTAAAAATGGCCAATATTGCTCTACTAAACAGAAAAATGTCATACTTGTTAGGACTCTCCACTCAATTACATGCATGCAGAACTATGCTCACTGTGTTTCTGTAGTCACAGTTCAGTTGCTATTTGTCAAATCAGCACTAAAGTGACTGGACAATAAAGAACAAAAGAAGCCCTCCTACGCTTTTGCTGGATGGAATATATCTGTAATTTCATAGTAGATTTCACTCAATTAATAACATAATTAGCTGTTTTTGACAGTGAAATATTACTTGTAATACCCAAAAATAATTAGCACCATTCCACAAGCAGGCACCAATATAGTCATTGTGAAGCATGGTAACCACAGCAGTGAAAGAAGTTTCTGGAGAATGACAGAACTGAGGGGCTGTTCTCCAAATACAAGATTTTGGGTGCTCTTACCAAGGGAAAGAGGATATCTTACCAATTAGTATGTAAATAAGATATGTGTTATTTAATCTGAATATATATGGGATATAAACTATGTTTTGTTTCTGTATTAGGTATAAAGTAATTTGAAAACAGAAATTCTACTTTTATTTTCCTACTATTTTTTGCATCCAGACTAGAATTTCTATAGGAGAATCTATACATTAAGTTATATTACGGTTTCCTTTAGAAAAATAAGTAAATATAAAAGTCTGCTAGAAACAAAACCATTTTTCTTCTCTCTCCAAGATGTTCTCTCTTGTCATTGTATAATCCCTCTGTCCCAGTTGTTTAAAGATTTCTCTCCTCTACCTACTGTCACGCTTCTCTGACATATCCTTAGCTCCCATCACGGAAAATGTAGTACACTCACCTTTTTGGCTTACGAAACCACTCTCTTTCTCAGAACGCCATGAACCATATCTTTCTCTCAAATTCTCCCAATCATTCTAGGCCATTTTCTCCTCTCTTTGCCCCGAGCTGTTCTGAGATGGAATATGATTAGAAGACTGCACTCTTCTTTCTCCTTTTTGCCTGCTTACCGCCACAGCTGCTGAAGTAATCCAATTCCTTGTGTATCAGGGAAATGAAAATCAAGTTTGGACTTAATTTTTTTTTCTAATTCTTTGCCTACTTTTCAATTTTTTATTTTTTTATTTTTCTTTAAACTGTCAATCCATTGTCTTCTATCTTTAAGCCTTTGAAGAAGCACTTTGCCAACACTATAAAACTGCTGGCTCTCTCACACCGAGAATTTTCTGGTCAATCTCCCCACAAAAACTCCTAGATTCAGATACTGTTCTCCTCCTTGTCTTTTATGCTGCATTTCTTTGAAAATTATTCTTTGTTTAAGCAGGAGCATTCAGGTACTGTGAACCCCCATCTATTTGAAGGTATACTGCTATTCCTTCAGAGAGGAAGTGGAGAAGAAAAACAGAACATCACTTAAAAGTAATACAAGAAGAAATATTATGAGAAAAGATATGAGTCAGTCAATATCAAACAATAAGACTGTCGAGATGCAGAATTAAAAAGTTAGAAGATAAGAATGTTTAGTTATGATAATCTACAGGGGACTCCTATTCATATGCATATAAGAACAGCCTTGTCTGATTAGCATGCTTATTTTTAATCTTATTTTGTGTAACCTAAAATGTTTATTACTCTGCAAACAAGGAGGATTGCAAGTAGCCATGTAAATACTGGTATCACTTTAAGAATCACAAAATATGTTTCATTATCTTAAGTGTCAGCCATTGCTAATTACAGCAACAAAAGGCATGACTAATGGCATTATGGCATTTGCTGTACACTTCTCAGGAAAGTGCAATCTGTATGTATGCAGCAAATAGCACGATATTCGACAGTTGAGAAATATGACAAAATAATATTATTGCAATAGCCATCTTGCTTTACAGTCACTAAACAAAATTGCAACTAACTATCACCACCTAGAGGTAAAATGTAAATGCGATTTTTTTTTTTTTTCCTTAAATTCTGATCTGGATTCTGTCTTCATCCCTGTGAATTTAGGAATTTAGTAGACAAGAAATTATATTCTAATGGTAGGCTATCTGACTGGCCAATATCTGGCTCACAAGATTCACAAAAAAGATTAGCATCAAACTGCACAGATCATGAACAGCAGTCATCAGAAAACACCTAGTTAACTAGAAAAGACAGGATGTTTACCAGAGAAGAGTAGCATGACTCTGATTTTAGAATGAAGCCTAATATTTAAATGTCTGTTTAAAGGACTTAGCTGTTACTCTGTATAAAATATTAGTTTCTTTGTATGTGGCCAGATCCTTCAATGTCCATAACTGATTAGTTTGCCACTTACTAATAGCTGTCACAAACTTTGTAAGAGAATAAACCTCTGAAACTTATTTTGGATTCAAAGTAGATAATCATAATTGTTCTAATGCTCTTGTTAGAAGATATTGTTTTAACAATCCAATATGAACTCCTGTCACAGATAATTTCATCAAATAATGCCTAAATAATCCCTATGATTTATTGATTCATAATAAGGATATCAACTGGTCATCGAATTCACCTCTCTGGTCAGGTGCGAAATTAATTATACTACTAATTTGTCAGCACTAATACATCACAAGACAATATTCAAGACAAAAACCTGAAGCAAAACAAATCAGAGCAAGTATAAAAAGGGAGGCTGTGTTTCTGAACATATTAGAATGAGCTTGCAATGTATAGAAGATAAACACTAGCAGAAGGAAAGGGATCTCCTAATCATACTTGTTATTTCCATTTTAGGACTTCATTAGACCTTATCACAGCATTACAAGGGCAATTCATGTTTGGTTAAGCCTACACCACTGACCTCCAAGTTTCTTCCACTGTACAGCTACTGCAAGGCATACTGATTTCAACACTTCAGTTTCAACTTTTCAGTTCAGAAAATTCTTTGGTGAATTCTGAAATGTATTTTATCCAGTACACTTACAGATGAACATAAAATAGTGATATATATCCAGAAAAGTTGTCCATCTGCCAAAATATTGCTATCAAGGAATTTCCTGATAAAGAAGCAATACCTTTGTGTTTGAATTGATTTTTCTTCAGTTTAATTAGCCCAATAATTTTCTAGAGCGATGTGAACTTACAATATTTGCAAGCTCTGAGGCAAGAACACTCCAATTCCAGTTACGCTGGGGAGAAAACCACTGTCACACATTTATTTTGAAACTGCAAGCTAGTAGTTTCAATAGATGCTTTAATTTGCATATTGAAACAGTTAAAAAATCTCTCCATGCGTTTCATGATTTGAAAGATGGCTACTCTATTATCCCTCTTAGTTGTCTTTCTTGCAGGCTAAGAATTCCCCATACACTGCTCAAATGAAAAATGGAAAAATTTTACTTTTTTTTATTTTTTAATCTTAGATTATCATTTTTTTTATCCATACCTATATTCCCTCCAATTCTATTTTTTGGAGAGGAGAGGACTAGAACTGCACACAGATAAGCCAGAACTTGGCATATACATGGCATAATAGTTTTCTGCTTTTCTACCACCTACGTAATGATTTCTAACTGTTTGCTCTTTTAAGACTTCCCTAAACCCTTTTAAAAATTATGTCAGATAAGCTACTTTAAAATTTTCTGGTACCCAGGCTAGAAGCTATTTATCACAATCAGTTTTCATCTATTTCATCCTGGAATTCCTGATGAATTGCATGGGGAGATTTATTCATTTGTTTAATAAGATCATCTACTGATATTTCCATTTAAGGCAGACAATGTTAATTCTCTACAAGGAATAATCCCAAATGGGAATACCCCATAACACCTCCATGGTGAACAGAGGTCTAAAAAAATATGCATTTTTCTTTATTATTTTATGTTCTGAGACCTCCTTTTGCAGCCTGAGCATTTGTTCTACTGACTTTAGCAACTGGCCTCTTCCTGATACATATGAAAAGAGACCATTAGATTTTATGCCTTTTGTAACAGTCCTATCACACTGTATTTCTACATTTTTCCCTCCAGAATATGTATATTCTTCTATTTTTCTTTAGAGATGACATACATTCTTTGTTGTTTTTTTTTTAATAATTATTTTAATTCTAATAGTTTTCCTTACTCTGCTGCATAGCCATCCTTCTTTTGCTTTTCTTTTCTCTCAAATCCTGTTTTAAAATAAGTTATGTATTTCCTCTGAGCAATATACAAGTTTTTAAATAGTCTTCATGATGCCTGCAAACTGTCTTAGCTGGGCCTTTTAGTTTTTTTTAACCAGCTTCTTCATTTTTTGTCATTCTCTTTTTTTTTTGTAATTAAATATTACAGTAGTGAATATTTTGTTTTTCTTGTTCCTTTTACAGTATGGTTTAAATTAAGGAATTTCAGTTTATTTAAATTTCTTTTACCATCACAACCATTTGCTCTTTTGTGTATGTAAACCTTCTCTACTTTTTCAGTTTATAAATTTTCCTATGATCTTTAAATGCCAGTAACTGAGTCCTGCATTTAAAGTCGCCCCTCCTGTGAAAGCTCCCTTTATTCCAGAAACATCCCCAAATCCTGATCCAAACCCTTTCTTTTTCCAACATTTTTTCATTCATGTAGCAAAATACTGGATCTCCACCTCTCTGATGCCTCCATACTGTCCTTTACCCTGTATCACTGAATACCAAATGGATCAATATCTTCCCTAGCATTTCTTAGCAGCCCATCCATGAACACAAAGTCTTCTATCTCTCCATTTAACAGGTAAATTCCCTTATCTAGGGTATGACAAAATTGAACTCCACAACACATAGCTACCTCTTCCCAGTAGGGAACTTCATCTTCAGATGATTATTCACAGTGCAAGAGGAAAGAAAGCTCTAAATGCCTATTTAATTTTAAAAGCCCTATATCACAATGGCAAAGTTTATTTTTTGTATTTAATTATTGTAGTCACCATTTATTTATTGTAGTCATCTCAGTGTTGGTCTATTATTGTGAAATGGTGATATTTCAGAAAACAAGTGAAAAAATATTTTTGAAGTGAACTTCATAAAGGAACTTAAGTGCACAGTCAATTCTAACTAGCTTTTTCACTAAAATTGATATGCTAATTCTTTTAACATCCACAGCTGAATGATGTAAGTCTGTGGCTTCTGTTAATTTCAGAGAGTACTAGATGGTGCTAAGATGTGAGTACTGCTCACTACTATCCCCTTGAACTCAGTCATTCAAACTGAGCATAAAATTTGGCTATGTTTCTAGACCTTGTTTTTAAATTCTTAAGATTCATAACCAGTAAATGCTGCCAGTTAATTACTGCTGGAGGAGTGTGGTGTAACTCTGCAAATACAGAGGTCTGCTTAAAATTTCCACGTCTAATAGGATTCTTTATAAAATGCTGCTTGCTTTAAGAGTGCATAACGTTATTTCTGAGCTTGTCCAGAATCCTTAACCCTTAACAGAAATTAAAAAAACTATTTGATGGTTGAAACTGACAATTATTCTGGAGCTGGAAATTTTACATCTATATTCATAACATGTTTGTTTGCTTTTTAGGACAGAAGATACACCGATTTTGAACATAACCTCTGAAGCACACCAAGATACTAACATAACATAAAAAGAAATGCTTTGAAATGCCCTTCAAAAAAGCATTAAAAATCTACAGTTAAAAAAAAAAAAGCACCATAACGAAACTCCTGCTGGGTTTGGAATCTATTTCTTATCTTCTTATCGTGCCCATGTCTGGCCCTCCTGAGATACAAATTAAAATTAACATGCCATTCATTTCTTTTCCTGTTTTAAGAAGCACGAACGGAAAACTGGCATTGATTTTGAGAAGGCACAGCTACCCAGATTTATTTTGCCTAATTGGTAATATTTCTAAGAAGAATCATTTATAACTCCAGGATAAAAGACGACAGATACTATACTGATGGGTTCATACTTTTCCATGTTATTTGACATTCTCTGCAAATGTATCTACCCTTTTTTGGTCATTTTCAAGCCACGTGATAAGTACGTGGTAGTTTATTTTCTGCTGGAAATATCTATTTATAAGTAAAAAGGGACAGAAGATGCACAACAGTTCTCAAGTGCATCAGTAATAAAGCTGATGTAGCAAACCTCTGCACACTGTCTTTTGCTCTCCATCAACTGAAAGAATGTTCCAGAGATCTGCAATTTCTAATCAGAGGAGGTTTACAAGACAGCCCATAACAGGAGGGGAGAGGAGGACGATCTCTTTAGCTTTCTAATAACATAAAAAGCAGAAGATATCAATCCATGTTTCAAATATATTTACATGAACTGCATATGCAAAAGCAGTGGCCAAGGTCCACGCCCTTTTGTGACATCTTCATTTGGCAGCAACATCTTACCTCAAGACTATCATGCATACAAGCTAATTTTCAGGCAGGCTAAGCATATTTCCAATTAGCTTTAAGAACAGTTGTAAGTATTTAGCGTATCTGAAAATTATGCTTACCCAAAACAAGTTTCAAACTTTGCCTGTTCCAATTGGCACATTTCAGCTTTCTCTATTTATTTGACAACTTTTTGCTCAGAATTCACCAGCACAATTATCAGCCCATTTTTATGTCCAAGTTATGGTTACTCAAGCATTCAGAGAAATCTGAACTCCAAAATATATTGGAAATGATCTCAATAATATCAAAATGCTGCAATACTGCTACCAAGAATTCTCACTTTCTTCTACATTGATATACTACAAGCAGAAATCTCACATAGCCGATACAAAGAGTTACAAATGCATTTTCATTTTCTGCTGTGGAGAAATAAATGATAAAACAGCAAAAATAATGTTTATTATGAATAAGAGGACTCTCAGAAATGAGCTCAGTCATTTATCCTAATTGTCACTCCTAGTCCTTGTCTGTTCATTACATACTGGTAGCCTGGTAAATATCCTCTTCCACAATTTCAACATTGAATCAAATTCCCTGTAATCAGGAGCACATGTTTTGGCAGAGATTTAACAAGATAAATGCACAGTGCTGTTATTGAGGCTATTCTGAAGTTTTATAAATTAATGCTTTCCTGATAGCTATAAAATGCAGAATATATCTTCAGCAAGCACATGACTACATATCTGATCAGAGATGTGGCAATCACTTCAACTCCGTGTTTCATCATAGCGATATATAGGTGCTATATATAGAGTGTAGGTCTCTTTTTAGGAAAATTCCTTTTTTTCAGGTGCACGGTGGCAGAAAATAGTTATTTGCTAGACAGATACTCTTCTCAGTCATAACAACTGTTACAGAGATCAAAAACTGGCAGAAATGCCATTAACGTATTCTCCCATAAGGAAAGATCTTAACAGGTACCAAGATCAAAGTTTAATAAAAATGACAGAAGTTTTAGGTCACTTCTACAGGTAGCTCTTGCTCACCTTTCTTTGTAAAATATCAAAAGACCAAGTTGAGCAAATACGCAACTGCTCACCAGAGAAATTCTACGGTATTCTGTGCTGTTCTGTAATTAAAGACAAACAACTCTGACCACAGATATTCTATGTCTGTTACAAATAGATGCTTCTACCTTTCCATGTTACATCTCTCCAGTAACTTCCTAGTGGGAATAGATAATGAATTGAGCATATTCAGAAGAATGACTTGTACATTTTTCAAATAAATATACCAATAAACAAATTTTGCATAATGTGGATGTCCAACATTATGAGCACATATTGCAGAAATAAATAACATTAGAAAATTCTCAGAGCTGTCTTTTTGACAATCTAAAATTTCAAATCTTTTAGACTCTTTTAGAATCTTGCAATGATATTTTGCTTCATTTCTTGCTCCTGTTAAGAGGCCCACCCTTCAATCAGAAGTTCTTTATTTCCCATTAATGATGAGTAATTGATGAAGTCTATTAAAACCCACTCTGTCAGCAGCACAACATATTTTCTAAAATGCCATCTAATGATGGAAATGATAAGGTGCAAAAGCACAATAAGAAAATGAGAAAATGAAATTTAGTTCAAGTCACTGTAGTTAGGCCTTCATCCAAAGCCAACTGAGAGCAGTGTCTCACCCTCCACTCACTTCAGCAGGCTTTGGATAAAGCCCTGAACCTCTTATAAACTGGGAACCTTGGTTTATTTTTTCCTATTAAAAAAATATGCCGAATGTCTGTAATACACAGGAATTCCACACGCTTTCTGGGCTTTTTTGATGGCTTTTTTATAGTCACGTACAGTCAAATTTTGTCAAAAACTCTGAACTTTTGAGTAACAAAGTTTGATAGCAAGTTACCAGTAAAATTAAAAGCAAAAAAAATTCTTCAAAGACCTAAGCAAAACAGTAAAAAATATGCCTTATATTTTAATGAAGCAGAATATTATTAAATGACATTTAGTTATTTATATTGTGTGAAATATTATCTAAGATTTTCTAAGTGACAAGTCATTTGGAAAATCTCAAATTTGGGTTTATACTTCAAAACAACGTAGTTGATTGACTTCAAGATCATGGGTAAACAGTATCATAAAAGAACTGGTGATGCAAGATGTTTCAGCTGCGGGGAACCCATCTCAGAGATGCTGCACAGGGCTCTTCTGTTCGGTTTCGTTTTTTAAGACAAAGGCATTGGCACAGCCTTGTTATTTGTTTCTGTCCTACAAAGCAAACCTTTAACAATTGTTCCACCAAAGGAGTCACAATAAATGCTGTGTGCACCCAAGTTGTCCACCTTCACAAGCCGGGATAATCACAACTTCTCTCAAAGCTTTAGTATCTAACATGAACATATGCAAATAGAGTGTCCGCACTACCACATATCACATAATGTAGGACATGCTCTATCTCAGCCATTCACGGTAAGACTGTAGAAGTGAAAAGCCATAATAAAAGTGCATATTTTAAGAAGATAGCTGGCAGAAAAAGGCAGAATGCTTTCATCAGTCAACCAAATTATTTCCCAAGTTTGCTCTTTACTCTGTTCTGCCCCATTAGCAAAAGTATGCTCATGAAGCAGGATTTACTTCAACTTAATTTCCTTGGAAAAATAAGGATAGACATTCAGAACCTTCCAATATGTGAGCAGATTGATAAACAGGGAGACCTGGGAAGCACACAGGAGAAACCAGAGCTCCTCTAGTCATCACAGAACTGCAGCAGCATTATAGTAACAGAGGTGTGGTGAGATATTGGTATTTCTAAGAATTTCTGTTTCAGAAGACTGGTAACTGGGTTTGGGAACATGTAGTCAGCTACAGTAGAATGGAAGAACATGTGAGAGACAGAAACGCAATAAGGAATTAGCAAAAATAATCACACTTGTCAACACGTTAGCCTTCCAGAAGTACTTGTGCACCTGAATCCGACTAATTGATTATTCAACACTTTTGAACAAATTACTAACTCTTCAGTATTGCCAGCTTTTCTTTGCGTTAGCTAAAGACTTATTTTTCATCATCTTCTACTGGCCAAAAGGAAGGTGTTTTACTGTATTTTTCATCGATCCACTAACACCTCATAAATGATTCAGAATTCTACAAAAATCATTGTTCAAGTGAGAGGAATGTTAAAAAGCTCCAGAAATCTTCTTCAAAGCTAAGTATATGTGGCTGGAACATAGGAAAGAGGAGAAGTTTTCCAGCAGCATAATAGTTATAATTATTATTAAAATGCTCTAAAATTATAAAATTTTATAATAATAATAATTATAAAAATAATCCACAAATACAGAAATACAAATAGATTGGTACAGCACATTAAAGAGATGTTTAAAGTTTGCCCTACCACTCTATCCATGGAGGCTATAATTGTTCTGAAGTTGAGAATCCACAAATCAAGGAACAGTATGGGATTTCAGTGCTTCAGCTACAAGGCAGGCTAGAGTGCAAACCCTAAATTTAGACCCAGCAGAAGTGAAACCCACTAGGAACACATCCAATGACACATAGTTAAGGCTTTCTGCACCATTCAAAATGTTTTTGAGTGACTTACAAAACAAGCTACTTGTCTGTCAAATAACATTTCTGGTCATTGATATTTCTTTGTTGGAAATAGAATATTTACATGCATATTGAAGAAGGCATTACTGGTCAGTATTGAATTGTGCTCTCTGGCCAATGCAGCCATTTTATTAACATGCTTTTAAAGTATTAAACTATTAAGAGACAACCCTCAAAATATGCTATTTTGAGGATCACCGCAATCCTATGGATGAATATGTAAGTTACATTAATTATGTTCATTAATTTGATCTCTAATAAAACTATACTGAGATCCTTGAAATATTGAAATGTTCCATTTCATTCAGGAACTTTATTACTGAATCTGTGTTAGAAAGTGTTACTTACCTGATAAACATGGAATGCATTAGCAGCTTTTCCACGCAGAAAGACTGAGGGAATCCAAACATTAATAAGAGCACGATTTGATCTGAGGAGATGAGAGATAAACTTAAATAAGGAATCAAGTTTATGTATTAAAATTGCAAAGTAGCTACTTGCAGGTATTTAGATAACGATCAAGGTCATCAACAAAGCAACTTAACATTTCAAATGTAGTATCAGAAAAATTGTAGTTCTGACTGAGCCTTTTATACTTACCATATCTGAAAGTGTTCCCTAAAATTAACATAACCAGAAAAAAAAATGAAGCAAATCACTTTTTTTTTCTTCAGTGTGAATTTGACAACATTTGGTTATGCACATGAAACAAACACTATTCATTTTAACAAGTTCAACATTTTGTTGAGTTCCACAAAACTCAACAAAAAAACTGAGTTCGTTAAATAACAGAAGAGCGCTGGACAGTTATGGAGAAGCCATTTCCATCTACTCTCTTTGTGATTCATTTCCAAATTTCTACAATATAAAGACACCAGCTACATTTTCACCACATCATCCACAAAAAGCTAGATTCCTTAGCCTGACTAATAAAGGCAAAGCTCCAAATCACACCACTCTAAAATGATCTGTGGTAAACTACTGTATTTTTTTAATAGTACTATTTATATGCATTGAGAAGAGAAAAATGAGAAGGACCATCACATTATTAGTATCATCTAGAATCTACCAAAACCAAAGCAACAGATAACAGTAACTTTTTGGTGCTATGTTAGAATACTAAGTTCTAGGACACTGGAAGAGCATTTCAAGAAAATCTTCATGAATCTAAAATCCTTGCATTCAACATTATTAAAAACTACACTACGGCATGGACTGTGCAGCTCTCCATGCTTTTTAACAATAGAACACCACATCTGAGAATTCATTTATTGGAAATAATAGAGGAAAAGGAAATTATTCAATCTGCTTGCTTATTCTTCTTTCCCATAAAGACAACATGAAAACAAAAAGATGCATATTAGAAAACTTACATTTCAAAGTCTGATAAACTCTGATCTTCAGATGTTTGACTCAAATCTCCAGGGACCTATATTTACATAACAGAAACAATTCCATGCACTAGTTATTATGCTTTCCATTGAGAAAGCATAATATTATAAGAACATTAAAATTCAACATTCAAGTTATAAAAAGAAAATAAAAAACTATTACTGAAAAACAATTAAAAAATAAACAATTGTGCAACAGTAATATAAACATATCACCCTTGCAAGGTCTTCATGTTAGAATTTGCTACAGTTTTGTGAAGAAACAAATCTGACTTTGTAAAAGGATGTAATTTTGAAAGGTATAGAAATCCCACAGCATCACTATTAGGGCTTTATAAACAAAATATGCTAAAACAAAAGTACTTTGTGTGTATAAAGAATTTATGGGAAGAGGTGAAGCACATAAAACCTAGTGAAGCCTTTCTTTTATACTGCACATTCTATTAAGACAACACATGATCATTTTATTTTAGCCGTGTTATTATAACATATTAAATAGCTACAAAACTTCATAACGAGGGTAATGATGAGCTAACACCTGCAGAATTCCAAAAAGTAACAGTTGTGAGAAAACAAGAACGAAAGAACATTTAGAAATGAATTAAGTGGTTTTTTTTTTACCTTTACTTTAAAGCTAGTTAAATATAAAAGGATATTTTCTCACCATTAAATACTATAAAGCACAAACCACAACTCAGAATAATTAGTGTTTTGCTGAAGAAGAACAGCTGAAAGTTGTCAACTTCCCAGCTGAAAGTTGTCAACTTCCAGATAACATATCTACATTAGTTAAGTATCAGTTCAATACATCTCTTTAATATATGTTGCCTGCATATTACTGTTTTTCAGAATATTTGCTGCCTGAGAAACATAAATATGTATTATCGTTTATTGTAAAGCAATATATATTTATTGCAAAGCAATATAAAATTTCAAAGAGGACTAGAGAAAATCCCCTTCCCAGAGGTTTAGACAGACCAGCTCAATTCCTACCAATACTCAAGGCAAAACTGAATTTTGCTGTCCCAAGTTTCAAGGGATATGGCTCAGCAAAAACTGACTCACTCCTAACAGAGAAGAAAAAAAGAGAAGAAAAATTGTGCAGAGCTGAGACAGCTCCAGGGCATATATTCAGAAGCGTAAGTCCTGAACAGCTCTGTTGCCCTCATTTTGGAGGAATGAGGCAGTGTTTGTGCTGGGAAGAGCCAGCATCTCTTCTCTCTCAAATACCAGCATCAGCTGTTGCCTGCTCGCGCTCCAGTCCACCCTCCAGCAGCAGCACACTGCTTGGCTTGGCTTTCCAGTTCTCTTATACAGAGCAGATGTTTTTCTATCTTGCCTCCAACCTGCACCCTCTCTTTGCCTATATCTGAAGTGGAAATCCTAACACCAGATATATGCAGTTATTTTCATTAACTTCACTAAGAGTTTTGCATAAAAACCTCAGAGTGTGAACTCTGGAAATAAGAAAGAATGACATTAATAAGTTTCAGTGCTTGCACATCTGTGTTGAAGCGCATTGGATACTTATGCTGAGATTGTAACTGATGCACTGTTCATTGTAATGCAAAGTAGAGTGATGGAGACATATTACATTGATGTATTTCCTCAATCCCTGCAAGCACATACTTTTTGTTTCAATATTACACTCCATGTTTTCAACTGCTACAGAAGTTCTGAAACCCCATGTGTAGAAATTTGGAAAGATCATTGTGAATATTTCATTTATAAATTACAGCCATTAAAATTGATTATTAGCATTAAAATGAAAGAAGTAGTCAGTGAAGAATTATGGAAGCTATTTTTATAAGAATCTGTAAGTTATACACTATTTTAATAATAAAATGTCAGAACTTGGCTGATCGTTTCAAACAAGTCAAGGGGGGATCAAATATTCATATCCCACCGAATTTCTGGCAGTTGTACACTTGACCAACTTTGAAAATTCTATTTAAAGTTTAGTAAGTAACAGACAGACTACCAGCACAGAATTATGCTTAATAATATGCAATTAAAAAGTATCAAATTCTTAGGATAATGCAAAAAGTGTTTAGAAAGCACTGTATTCAATACACAGTTCCATTTTGGATAGTAGCAACTAACAGAGACTAGCATTTCACTAATCCTTAAAAATATAGTATCACTTCCAAGGTAATTAAATACAGTTGTCAGAATCACAAAACCTGACGGTTTGTTAAACTTACTTAAGTTTCAGGTTTCATAAATAGACACATACTTCAGGAGTACAATGCCTATTACAAAAGTGTTTCAATGATTAGGCTAGGTTCTAATCTCATACGATAAAATTTGTAAGAATATTTGACTAATTACTCAAAATATGCTTGCCAATATATTTATACCTCTACACTATAAGCTGACTGTGCCTAACAATTCTATAAAAGAAATACTTAAATGGAAAACAGAGTAGTGGTTTATATCATGGCTGCAAAAATTCCAAAGGATTTCTGCCTTTGGCACAAGTTCATCTTACATATTGATTTAGGTAGCATAATTTATTTACTACAAATGTCATTTTTAAGAGTAGACCAAGTAAGTGGATGCCCACCCCACAAGCATACTTCATGCAAGCAAGCATATACAACACTTCTCCCAAAACTCCCTCCATCCCCAGCAATTTTCAGGTCAGGAGATTTCTTGAGCAAGATGTAGCTTAGCCTGTTTGGTACCAGATTGGCTATCAGAATTTGTCCAGTCTTTGGTAAAAAGCTCCACAGCTCTGCTGCTGCAGAAGACTGCCATGAAGAATGCCTTCCTGTTTGTTTTGAACCCACTTTTAACTGGCAGATGCCACAAAGAGTTGATCTCCACCGTTTGCACACCATTTTGCAGTTCTCTACCCTACTCTTCCTGAAGCAGATCCTTTTCCAGATTGAACAAAGCCTGCCCAGCCATGCCACATACAGAACACCACTCCATGCCTGTGATTAGCCCTGTTGCTCTTCCCTGACCCCTGCCTAATTTTACTGTATCCTGTTCAAGATGAAGGGACTGCACAACATTCAAACAGTAAAATAAACCAGGGATTTATACAGGAACAAAGTTACTATACATAGGTAACAAAGTTCTCCATTTCCTTCTATAACAAGCACTCCTATTTCTTTCACTTTGCTAAACAGATGCAGTCTCATAAAATGGATAAGGGAATTAAGTCTTATTTTCCAAGCTTTGAAATTCATGAAAGAAGAGTAAAATCCTCATTTTCAAAGCCACATACCTAACAGTAATATTTTGAGCTCATCTGTGCTTGATTTATTTATTGCTACTATTAGTTTATTGCTAAATTTTACAACCTCAGGATATCCTCAGTCTCTCACATGACAAAAAAAAAAAAAATTACTCCACATAAAGGTAAGCTTTACCATGAGCAGACCTATTACTACAGAATTGTCCTGCCAACAAATATAGACTTTTTTCCACAAACTGCAAGGCCTGTGACAAACACCTTGAGTAAACTCAAGAAAAAATTAAAAGAGAAAAAATAAAGTAATAGAAGAAAATATTAGGAAAAAAATATAGAGGAGAGAAATACAAAGAAATATTACCACCAGCTGAAAAAGTAAACTACAAATGGTAATCCTCCTGTAGAGCATTAAGAGGAAAAGAAACATGATCAAGAAAATTTGAATATAATTCCAAGCCTTGGTTATGTGGAGTTATAGAAAATATTCTGTCCCATGAACTATGAAGTATTTGAGCAAGAGCTCAAATGTGAACAAGAAGATTTCTGACAACAAGTCTCTGATTTAATGCCCTTCTACTCACCATTGTTATCAATTCTACTATTCATACAGTTGGAAAAAATGAGTTGTTGAGATAACTTTTCGATAAATACCCCCAGCTGTATTTAAAATTCATTATTGCCAACAACCTTGTTACAGTATTCAATAGATATTAATTATCCAATTGCAAATAAGAAGTAAAATTGGGTTTCATAGATTTTTAAGGACTAATATAATAGAGATTGAGAAAAATATCATTTTTCAGCATATAAACTGAACTCAACTGTTAAGAGGCTATTATGACCACTATTTCTTCTGAAAAATACATTAGACATAATATGCAATTAGTGATGTTCTCCTGTCTAGTTAAATGAAATTTCAAAATTAGTCTCTTGAATTTAGTCTTAAAATGTAGTTTGTAAGAAACTTTGATATGATGAGACCTCTGGTATATTAAGGTCCATTTTTTAAAATTAAGAAACAACTTCTTAAAAATTTAAGGAATTAAGTTTTTTCTTGGAATCTAATGCATGATAGTATATTATTAATATCTAATTAGTGAATTAGGATACGTGGATACATGGATAGATAACTAAAAACAAAATCTCTGAGTAGGAACATATAGTCCAAAAGCTCTGAGTAAGAAAGTATACGTGTGATTTATCATTTGCTATTTCTTGACACAATAATGTGATTGTTTGCTCCTAAAAGGCTGAAAATTATAGGTGAAATCCTGCTTCATTTATGCACATGGAATTCTCATCAACCACTTTACATAAATGTTAAGATAAAATAAGCATGAATGCTTCCAGTGTGAAAAAAAAATAAGGTGCAATACTGTGCAATCATATGAACAAAAACTATCAAAATATGCCTTCCTGGTAAGATGGACAACTGTTAGGAACTTTCTTGACTCCTTTTGTTTTCTCTCTGTACATCTCCACATTTCAACCAAATCTTCTCTTTTAACACAAAAAGCCAAAGGGAAGCAATATCTGGTAGAAAACAAAAACAGCAGGAATATTCGACCAGCAGTGTTAATACAATAGTTCCTAAAATAAACAGAAGCTGGAAAAAAAAAAAGACTTAAGGATCTGAAAACTTATTTTAGACATGCAACAATGTAACCGTATCATTGGCATTGTTACTTGCTAGCATGTCACCTAACAGAAGGCTGCTTCACCATTGATTTTTCTCACAAGAAAAGCTCAGGAGAAACTTTTGCTCTACTCTTTATTGAACCATGGTCCTTGCCAGTACTGTCTGCAGATCTGAAATGTTAAGTATTACAGAGTTCAGGATGATAAGAGGGTTAAAGACCTACCTATCTGTCTCTCAGTATATACAACAGGCAACATATTTGTATTTATAAATGGATTCTGGCAACAGAAAAGAAATATTTTCACCAAAAAATACTGAAACCTGTAAAAGGAGATTGTACAAGTTTCATTTCAAAATACTTCAAATTTTTTCAACTATGTTTTTCCTAGCAGGTATAAAAAGAATCTCAACATCCTGCAGCAGATTTTGGTAATACGACAGGATCTTTTCACTTTCCTTTTATTTCTGGGGACTTGGGGGTGAGGGAAGGAGTTGTTCTTTTTTTTTTTTTTTTTAAAAAACTTTCTCAAATAGACAGCTCATGAGCACAAACTATAGGGGTACTGAGCTCATGATGCAAAAAGAGGGATAAAATTAAAGGCAGGGAAAGATGGCAGGTATAATAACTGGAAGAATTAGAACAACAGAAACATGCCTTCACAGCCCTTTTAAAACTGACTGAGCATAACTCTGAAAATTGCAGTGCCCCTAGGCACATTACAAAATGTTTCTAGAACAGCAGCTGCTGCCCTCTAGAATTATGGATACAGGCAACTTCATATTTAGAAACCTACCAATTATTTTGTTATTATTCCAACCTTTCAAAGTAAAAAGGCTTGGGAGAAAAAAAACTTAAGAGCATTTGAACATTCAGACAATTTTATTGTCTGAATACATTCAATACTGTGATATAAATTCCATACTGCTGAAGAGAATGAAGCAATATCAAAAATACCAAGTAAGGTGTTCTTGACAGATGGTTTATTAGCTGTTATTTCTTATAATCTAATGTAGATTTTATTTCAACACGAGTAATGGTTTTGAGAATGGTATTCCTCAGTGTAATAAACCAACACTTACCGGCCCTCTCAGATCAATTAGTTCTTGTCTCATCTGGGACACAAGAGCTTCTTTAGCCATCAGAGCACGGTGCAGCCTCTCATTAAACTCAATCAGTTCCCCATGCATTTCAGCCACCTGAAAAACATAGCCCAGCAATAACTGTGCTGTCAATTGAAAAAACATACACTATGTAATTTCTTGCATGTATACCAACTTTTATTTATATTTGCTTTATAACATTCTCCAAGTAGCATATAGTGTTGCTAATGCATTAGTCTAAACAGAACGTTAATAACAGACACTTAACGTAATTTTCACTCATGCCTTGAAATGTAGGTTTTGTTATTAAATTTAATAGGAAAAAAATACAACTTTAGATCTATATCTGATTTTATCCAATCAGAGGAGATACCGTGGCAACTGATTCTAACAAAAGACCTATTACCTTCTGCTCTCAGTTCAATTTTCGATGAACAAAGCACTCAACAGTTACAAACTAATCAGAATATTTTGAATTGGGAATAATGCAAAATGCACAAACTGCATCCAACCTGCTAGGCTGAATTGAGAGACAATTCTACAAGGATCCTGACACTTTTTGACAAAGCTTTTAGCGATTTAAGATATCTTCCCGGACCAGATGTCTTACAAGATGAGAAAGGAGTGTGTAACAAAAAAACACTCATGTATTTCATCATGAACACAGTCACATTCTCACATCTGAAAATCCTCTCACCTTTAAAAACACGGATTATACAATAGCATACTATTGAAAAATTCTTAACAAAAAGTAAATCTGAATAAAATTCACTTACAATATTTCAAGATTTTTAAAGACTGAAAGGGTACCTCTGAACTTCCATCTACTAAGTGACAGCAGCACAAAGAACCTTAAAGAAAGTCACACAGATACTTTTCACAAGATACTATACTATTTCCATACTCCAGTACAAAAAAATTGAAACATTTAAAAGTGTTTAAAAGACCCACCTACCCAACTACAGTGATAAATGCCATAATTTAACCTTTTGTGTAATTGCTGCATCAAAAAGAAAAAACCCTTAAGATAGCTTAAAGTTTTTTGAGCATTTTGAAATGAAGTTGAAGAGATTAAATTTAAAACTCATTTAAGTGGACAGTTTGAGTAAAAATAATCAGCAGCATGTTTTGAGGCCTCAGAATGCAACTGGCCAAATTACTTGTTCTACAAAAAAGAACAAAAGGCTGGAAAATTGACAAACCAAAACTCTGCAGAATGGTCAAAGCTTGATTTAATATCCAAAATTACCCTTTGTAGATATTGTTTCAAACGTTTGAAACAATTCAACTATTCAGAAGAGCTGCATAATTTTTCAGGAACTTAATCTTTTTGTCAGATGTCAGAACTGAAGAATATCTGATATTCATAAATAAACTCTCAACTCTAATCTTCTATTGAGTGTACTCATTTGAGTTCACATGAACAGCATACGCACACCTTCCATGTCAGAAAAACAGTTTCCCAGCCTCAGGTACCAAATGTTCAGAGACATTTCAGGCACAATAATACACCTACCACATAAAAAGTTATTTCTGTAAGGTATAGGAAAAGGTACAAAAGAGTATCTTCAATTTTGTTAAAAGGCAAACTACAGGCTTCTAGAGAACTTTACTTTAAACACTCCCAGATAATTTATGTATAAAAATTCTCACTCCTAGGAATGTTTCTTGTACCAGCTTCTACAAGGAAACCCCTGGAAAGTTGGAAAGGATTTTTTTTTAAACCATTTTGCTTTGCCTCCAACATTCCCATAGAATGCAGAAATATTTCTGCACAGAGATGAGAGTTTAATATATTCTGGTAGTTTCAGTATATCAGAAGTCTTTTACTCCAACAGAGGAGCTAGTCTCCTCATTCCCTAGTCTGACAGGAATAGTCTAATTCCAGGAAACAGAAAATTCAAATTCATTTATTGAGTCTTTAACAGAGCTCTCTCATAATGCTGTTTAGTACATCATGAGCATAACCTACAACTTAAATTGATGAAATGCAAGTTAAAGCATAAAGGTATGTTTACCTCTTCATTACTGGACTACAGCCACAAAAAGAAGTAATAGAACCATTAGAAACAACCTCTCACAGATAACAATCCAAACACAGCTCTGTTTGTCAGAGGGAATGTATTTGTAACTTACATACAGCAAACAATTCAGGGCAGAGGCCCAAAACATAACTTACAATGATTTTAAACACACTTCATTGTTCATGGTTTGAGAGTTGTATAAGTCTACCTAACATACCTTTTCTTCTAATACAAAATAGCATTATAGTCCCAAAGCATATGACATTACAAAACGAAAGTGTGAGTGTGTACGTGTGCGTACTGCTAAAGGTAGCCAAAGACCTATCAACATCCCACAAACTTTGAGTCAGGCTTTAGAAAACACTATGATAACTGTATAGATAGTTCACTAGTATTTCTAAAAGGAAATATACCATATAAAATATCTTATGCAGAATTTTTACAAAAACTTCTGTAACACTGTTTTAAGTATAACACCCAACGAAAAAAATTCAAGTTTCTTTACTCCTTCAGAATTTTTAGTTGCAGTTTTTTTATCCATTTGGTTAAATCAGATTTACTACTCATATTTTATTAAATAACTTTGAAAAATACCAACTTTATAATGTTTAGCATTTTTATAATGTAAGCATTGCTGCTGCTAACACTTATCTTCCACAAAATCAGGAGTGTTAGCAATAAATCCTTGAACATGCAGAACAAGCTTAGTAGAACTAATGAGGATGCTCTTAAAGATGATATAGATTTTACCTTCGCTCTTAATTAAGATATTCTTTTGATAGGTACAGAACAGAGGAAAGAAGTCAGAAGAACCCAACCAATGGTATGCGTTAGGGAGAGATTTAGTTTCACATGGTCCTATGAGAAAAGGATAACCGTGTACGAATGTTTTAGAAGAACTGTATTAATCTCTTTGATGCATGACTCAAATTTTCAGTCATCTTCATATTAATCAGTTAATATGAGTATCCAATTTCAGAGTATTTTGGGCAACTGAAAGACAGAGTTGTTTTACTTTTTATAAAAATGTTCATTTAATATTTAACAGGAGATATGGGTATTAGATACTAAATTTCATTACCTTTGTCTGGAAAATCATTTTTATTTAAAGTTAGGATGAATCCCTAATCTTTCTCTCTTTTTTTTTTTTCTTTTTAGTCTAATGAATTTTATATTACTTTACAAAAGAGAATCTTGTACGAGGAACTTTTTCTAACATGATCACACCTATGGAACTAGTAATTTCCATCATCTGTTTCCATACTGCAGTACTCCATTAACTACACAATAAAGCAATACAAAAATGAAACACAGTATGGCACAATCAGAAAACAGTATGAAAGCACAGAAAAAGCCACAGATTTCTATACATCCTCAGGAAACTTTAAAGCTCAACTCACGAAACAACAAAGCTTGTTAATTACGCATTGTAGTTTATACAATGCCTGAAACTTATTGTCTGTGATGATTTCTATTTCACCAGCATCAATTATAACTTTAAGGAACCTGTTTATTTATTAAAGCCTTCATGAAAGTTGTATGTCTTAATGCAGTAAAACATGATAGATCAAAATGGATAAATGAAACCATTGTTAGGCTGAAAGATAACATATCATTAAACAAGTGTGGTCTGTTATTTTTGTAAACAACAATATATGACACTTTGATACCAATTTTAATATCAAATATGAATGTGTATCTTTATTAAGTATTTTTAATCACCTGAATTGCTTTAATCGGGCTTTGAAGTTGAATGAACAAATACGGATTTTAACCACAGAAGTCTGAAAATGAAACCTTTCATTTTTAATTTTTAGAGCAAAAATCAGAATTCTATTTTAGAGTAATGGGAGGAAAAAAGCTAAGGAAAAAACTGTTTACAGTCTCAAATGCTATTTTACCACTATCAACCCATAAAATTTGCGCAATGCAGACTTTACCTCAATCAATTTTCTTTCATAAGAGCTGGCTAGTTCCTCATTGTTTTCTACTTGCTTTTGATCAGGAATAGTAAATTCACCATCAGTGCTCCAAATGTTTGGCAGAACTAAAATAAAGAAATACCTCAAATTACAATGTTATATTACATAAACATTTAAGACAATCTGTTTAGAAGTAATAGCTCTAAAAGAAACAGTTATTAAAAGTATCAAAATAGGACATAATATTAAAATATTATAAATTATTATAAAATATAAGTTTATGTAGTATAAAATATTATAAAACAATATAAGTACTACAACATAAATGCTGCAGGGAGCTTTCTTGCAAGCACTGTTTAGACAGGTTCTCTCATCTTAACAGGAAAAAATGTAAGCTAAAAGTATTTGGCTCTTTTGTGACTACAGCCACATAGGTAGTGACTCCAATTCCTACCCAAAGCCTTTGAAAACTAAGCCTATGCTTTTATTTTTATTTTTGTTTTTGAATTTGTTCCAAAACATCATTTCATATTACTTGCACAGGACTAGTCACACATCATAGAAATTACAGACAATAGGGCTGAGAATGGACATTTCACACTTCATCTAATATTTCACGTTTTTGCATACAGCAGAATCTGACAGTTATTCCTGACAGTTAATTGTCTAATTTATTCTTAGAAACCTTCAATAAAGGATATTTCATGCTTCCGTGCACAAGCTATTTAAATGTAAGTATTCTTCTCAGAAAGGTTTTCCTGATAACTAGTCAAACTTCTTTCACCTGCCATTTAAGCCCATTACTTCTTTTCTTATCCACAGTGAACGAAAACTGGTTTATTCTACTCCTGTTCCTAGCTACCATTTACGTATTTGAAGATCACTTGAAGGCCTATTCTTAGTAAGTCTCCCCCAAGTTACACAAGCTCTAATTCAATTCTCTTTGCAGATCAAGAATTTCTGGAAAAAAAAAACAAGTTAGCACATACAAAGTAAACAAGCCCTAATAATAGAGAGGTTTAATAAATGCTTTCACCGTTTCTCAAAATCTAGACTATACATACAATCACATTAAGGTAGATAGAAAACTCCATAATTCGACTAAATACTCTCTAGCCTGCGAACTGATTTTTGCTTCAAATAAGAATGTATACATTCAGAAACCAATTATTATTTGAAGTGAATTTCGAAAGCTATTTTAAGATCTAATTCTTGTAAATCTTGCTTGAAGGTCTTCAACCAGAAACTTTTAAGATCAGCATTTCATATCAGCATAAAATTTGACTACATATGGCACTTTTGTTTAAACAAGAATTGTGCATAAAACTTTCACAATGTGATGAAAAATGTCTCTGCACATGGTCGGTACTCCCTTTACATTTTTACGTCTCACTTGCAAATACCACAAGAGACTACAGGAATGACATATCATAATTTATCATCGCTATTTTTGCACTTACTATACTCAAAGTAACCAAAAACCTAGGTCAGCAAGAAAGCTAAGATGACTGGCAAATACAAAAAGGAAGAAAAGGCAAGACAAAATAAGAATCTAACACCAATTTTACCAAAAAAAACACTCTTCAAATTACTTCACAACACAGCCCTCTCATTTATCACGGTTTCCCAAAACCAACATTTATAAACTGCAACAATGTGGCTATAGAGAAGACTAGCATACATTTCAAGAAGGCTAGTAAATTAATGTTAACCATATGCTACGCTTTCCTTATTTTTCAACTACCAACACAGAGAGAACCCATAGGATAATTTTATTACAGAATACCTTTTCCATAGATGAATTTGTTGAATAACCCATTTAAGAGGATTATTCTTTGGATTTCACTTACTTAATACCTGGACTGCCATGCAAACTGTCATGTTTTATGTTTTGATATAAAGAATTAATCAGAAAGCTGTAAGTCTCTAATCTGAAATTTTCCATGTTGCATAAAATTTAAGGCAGTATTGTGTTTTTACTGTTTATTTTAATTTTCAGGCCATATTTTTTTTTTAAACTTCATAGTCAGAAGCCAGTAACAACATAAGAATAAAATTAGTCATATATTTAATACATCTATTTTTCCCAGTAAATCAAAACTTTCTGTTATGATCAGAATGCCAGCGATTACTGCTGTACTCTTTTGGAAAGAAAAGAGCAGATAAAACACACACAAAGTAAAAATAGTCTACATAGGAATATATTAATCCTTAACAAATATCTGACTTCACAAACTATAAATTGGCTTTACTTTTAGGATTTTATTAAAACAGATTGAAATCATCATTAGAAACCGACAAAAAGGCTACCAAATAAAACTCCATTTTCCTCCTGCCACTCTAATATACATACATATTTCGGTCAACTTCTAGAATTTCTTAGGTATACCCTTAAGTTACTCATCTGCTTAAGCAATGCTGATAAAAACGATCCTTTACTGATTTAGGTTTTAAGATTTTGTTCAGTTCCCTAGAGGCACACAAGCATTTTGTAGTCCCAGTGACTGGTATCGTATACCAATGTAAAGGGAAGAATTTGCTACATATTTCTACACGATGACAGTATTTTGTCTGTTCAATAGCAAAGATCATTTCAGTGTTTAAACTAATTGGAAGTTTATAATGCTTGCTCACACTGAAACATGACATACAAGGAGAATTTCTAGAATTTCTGCAGAACATTTCACAATTAATAGTATATTGTTTTCAACAGGCTTCTTGATTTTAAAATGCTTTTGCCATTAATACAGTTTAACTACACTTAATAAAAGGTCCCGTGTGAACATACAACTCCGCTAGCTGAAACAGCTTTTGGTAGATGAAGAAAGGAACATACCAGATGGCATGGCATAACTCAAAGATTAATTTTGTTCTTTCACTGGACTATGCTTTCGAAAGCATGTTATTCCTTGTTTTCTTGCAAACACAATATTAATTGCAAGCTGCTGTCTGCAGCTCCCAATTCAGATTAATAGCCAATTCACTCAGTGCCTTTTTGAAATTAAGATGATTACTATAATTTTTAATTTGCAATTGCTTTGTTCAATTTTCCATGATTTTGTTGTATCAGTTTACTACTTGATAAAGACTGATCTCTTCCACGTATTTCTTCTTCTTAAGCAAACCTCAGAAACAAACTACTAGCAGCAAAAGATTCTCATTCTTCTAGCCATCATTTATTTATGGTAGCAGTAACTCAGCTTTGTGTGGTGAAATCCTAATTTGCTATTCTGTTTATGGCATAAAAAAAGTAGTAGTCATACACTGAAAACAAAAACAAAGAATGACTTAACTTACATGACCACAGTGTGCTTTTCATACAAAAGCACTGTGCTGAATTTCACATAGGAAAGTTGTAATTGAGGGTTCCTCAGCGCCAAAACCATTTAATGTGTATTCCTGCCCTTTGTATTTCGAAATACCAGTTAAATAGCTCAAATGATACATTCAAAGATAGTACTCCTCTTAAATTAATCAGGAACAGAAAAAGAGAACTATGCATGTACCATTCCTACCCATCACATCTGTGTGGCAGATTCTTCTGCCCAACAGTAAACCAACAAAGAACACTCCCACACAACCAGTTCTAGACAATGCTACTTGCTGTACAAGGTAGAAGACCTTAGAGGCCGCATGGTATTAATTTCCATCAGTATAAACATGTTTCCATGTTCTTCCATAAGAAGGACAAGATATTCACAGCATTTTAATTACTTTTAATTTGTTTCACAAACTTACAAAAGTTGTAATATATACTACAAGTTTCTACCTATAGGTTGCATAGTGTTCTATTCTCAGAAATCACCTTTGATTTTAAAAACGATTTTTCTATGACTTTTACTGAAGGAATGCATACTTACTTGGAATAATTCTTTCACAAAGAAGGTAAAACTAACGTTCCCCAGATGCATCTCCCATTAATTTAAATTCTTTAAAATTTCCCTAACACCTTTCTGTGAAAGTTTTTTATCTTAATGTAAGTTTTTAATTAAAAAAAAACATTAATATTTATCTTTAATATATCCTTAATATTAAAGTGAGAAGGAGATGTTTCCATACTTATTCCTATGGCTGCAATCAGACAGTTTATGGATTTAACTCAGAGGCATGGCTATGTAACAACAACCGAAATAAAATACAACTTTTGCATAAAAAAACACTAAGGTGGTACAAATTTAATTAAAGCATTTTATGTCCCTCCCCCCCCACCACCACTCATTTTACAAAACTTTCTTAAGAAGGTTAGTCAATTAGCTTCAGGGGTCTGTTTGGACAAACGAGCAAAAAATTCCTTACGTAAAAAGGGTCTAGAATTATTATATCTCAGCAGGTTTGAAAAATGGTAAACATCCAACTCCTGCTGATGTTCCTCAGCTGATGGCTGAGAAATGAGGATGCTCATTTATTAAATGTTTAAATACAAATATCTGACTGCTCAGTCTATACTAGTTATCAGTCATTTTGAAAGCTGGTATGTTATTCCAAACTTGACACAGTTCTGAATCTTGGGCAATTTATTTACAATCACATTTAAAAAAAAAACACTCAGCAAGACACCCACCTCAAGGCAAAGTATTATGCTGAGTTTCATTTATAGTTTTAGGAATCCATTGAAAAGCCATACTCAATAGCATCTGATCTGATTTATTGTAGCAACCATGTAGATTCTTCTCTATTTATAGTCATAAATATAACAGTAGAAGCTCAATTTATTTTGAGCCTTTAAAAATAGTTTTGCAGAAAGTCTAAATACATAGTGTTCTAAAATCTGCAATATATGCAAGAAGGCTTTTGTTTTTATATCATTTGGAAGAAGATTAATCATCATTGAAATTACTTATTATGATAACAAAGGGCAGCATTGAAATTAGTTGTATGCGACAGTTTAATCATCTCTGATGAGGACAATTTCCGAACATTCCAGCAAAAGATGATGGCTAGGTGTTTTTCCAAGGTTAAATAGAACAGAACTCTACTTCCCTGTCCACAAGTAAGGCTAAAAGTCAAGAAACTTAATCTATGAGTATGGAAATTAATATATACAAAACAATGGGAATTTCAATTTAAAATGACAAGCAGAGAAAACAGTACTTTCTTCACCCTATTGTCACAAAATTGTCAGTCTCAGAACACAGTAACAAAACAGATCTTGCAAATATACACTGTAATCCTTTAAACATGTAAGCTAATTAGGAAAAAAAATTAGTTCTTAATTAGTTAAACAAGTGTTATAGTCATTTTAAATTATACCATAATTAGAATTCAATAATTTGCCTTAAATTACACAATGATGTATGTACTGAAAAGTACAAATAGCACTTCTAATAATGCCAAATATTCTTAATTATGAAGGCTCACATCTGATGAATATTAATACTTATGATGAGATACTGTAAGGTATATATGTCAACTATGGATGCAATAGTTTCTACAAATCTTGTAAAAGAAAATACCATTTTTTGAAGAAGAGTATAACAAGTTTGCATTCACAAATAACAGTCTTACTGTCAAGCTATTTTTTGATGGAAGTTTTGTTCATCTATCTCACCCTCTAAAGAATGTGTGTTTTTTTCCATTGTTGCTGTTAGTTGTAGATTTTTACCATAACAAGATGTACACATAAATATTCATTTAGTCTAATCAGCACATTCTGTTAATCAACTTCATCACTAAGGAACAAGGGTCAACTTAAGAGTGATTAAAGCAGAAGTATATGTGGAAGAGATGTTTTCTGGTGACCAACATAAATCTGAATTCAGCAAGATGGCTAGGGGAATGCCTAGGGCCCGAGAGTTCAAGGGTACAATTGAACTGAAACTTAAAACAAAATGGGACACAAAGATTGCCAAAAGAGACAAGATTTATGCATTGCTCCAAACTACAGCAAGAGACCCTCAAGCTGTATATATGATCAAAGCAATATGTGCAGTTGCAGGATAGCTGGACGTCTCTGAAAACCAGTAAACAAGATACTCAATGCTGGCACTTAGTTCTTTAAGCTTCAGAGTTACCTCTTTACTGAACTGCTAGAACTCTAATCCTGTGCTGTAAAAATGTTTCCATATTTTCAAATAAAATATTGTTTCCTGCCACCATGTTTGAATATAGGAACACTGGAATTCTTTAAAGCACTTATCACAATGGATGATAAACAATGAAAACTTTTGGAAATCTTCACACTATGACTGACAGAAGCCAAATATGGAGAAGTGGGACTTGGAAATTACACCCTGTGTTTTACCTGTCCCCGAAAGATGTTTTCCAGCCTGGATACTATTTGCCAACTCTATATGTAAGTTCTTTAAAATATAAACAATTTCTAAAGACACAGGGCTGATATAGAAGTCCTGTGATCACCAAATAAAACACAGCATACTAGATTCCTAAGTAGACTAAGGATTTTGGTCCATATTTATGTCTTGTTATGACTTGGAGATGGTTCAGATGACTGACTTAAAACAGGATTTTCTTCACTCTTAAATGCACACAGTTTTCTACTTCTTGTGAAGTAGAAGAACTTCTGATGCCTATATTGCTCTTCAGTGATCAATATTCATATTTCTTTCTCTAAACATATTAGTACTCAAGAATTATTTACATGCTTAAGTACTCTTCTGAGTCAGAGGCCCCAATACTACTAAAAAATTCACATAAATCACCAATGGCAGATAAGAACAAAAATGAAAGCTTTTGTAAAAAAAAAAATAATAATAATAATGTAAGAAATTACTACAAACAGTGTATGTAGCTGAAATTTATTCTGGTCACTAATGATAAATATTACAGACAAATAGTGTGGATTGATTAAATAGCCTTTGAGTGTGAAGCATACATGTATTCAGTCTTAGGAATGTTGGTAATGTTCCACCCCCCTTTTTCATCTAGAAAATCTGACTATCCTACTCAGTTTCTATTCTTATCACTCACTAATTTGCATAATTTTAGCATGGCAGAATATAGCTAGCCTAGGAATTTTTAGTTTTTTTTTTTCCTTTTCCTATAATTAGGCTCATCATGGAAACTGTCAGTATCTAATGAAGGATAATTTCTGCTATTATAAGAAGCTTAAGAGATGTTTTTTGTGAATAATTCTTAACGTGAATCACTACACTCAAGCAATGTCAGAAGTAAAAACGTGTTCTTGCAAACAACAATCCTTTTAAGGATGAATGAAGTTTTTAAACTACAGGTAAATATAGTGACTTGCCCTTAAGAACAAAATTAATGTAGTATTCATTCATACAGACATCTATATGACCACAACATTGACAATAGCTTTTTCTGGAAGGTTTCTTACTGGAAAAAAAAAAAAAAAAAAAAGTACGACCTCCTTCATAAGACCCTCATCTACCAGAAAACTCTCTGTAAAAATAAGTAGAAAAATCTACATCAGTGTTTACCTCAGAAGAAAAATATACCAAATATGGTATTTTCACTATTAGGAGATATTACTCCACCATGGTTGGAAGAGATAAATAGGTCCTAAAACTATACCTTGCTGATCCCACTCTCATGTAAATTATTTTATTTGCTGTGATGAAGATTGAGCAAGGAAAGCAAGGGCATCCTGACTGAGCAGTAATTTGATTGTATGCTACTACATAAAATTCTTTTCATTTGATATCAATCTGTATTACAAGACTGTTCACACAGCAGCAAATAGCCCAGTCAGAGATGCATCAAGGACAGTGCCCATAAAAACAGAATTGACCTCTTTTCAACAGGGGTAGGAGGGCTGGCATCACACTGTGTAGGATGTGGAAGCACGAACCATTCCCCAGCCACACAAGGATTGTTTTGTGCGTCTGAAGAGTTGCTTATGAATGTGGACTTGCATAGGACTACATACCTGGTTATCTACAGAGATCCATTTCAAGATCAATCAGAAAAAAAATGCAGATTCTTGTAAGCAAGATGCATGGCTGTTCACTGTCTATTCTTTCATTGTAGATTTTTATACAGGTCCAGGAGTCACTGCAATCATTTGGTTACTATAACTATGTCTCCAATAAGCTCTGTCTTAACAGCAGAAAAACAAATCCTGTGCATACATTTTTTTCCTTCATTTTATCCTTACCTTCCACTGTTTGACCTTCTCTTCTGAGCATCTGGACAGCTCCTACATACTTCTTAAGTTGCACTTTTAGCACCTCATTTTCTCTGTTGATAAAAAGAAAAGAATAAGCAAATGTTACTGTTTTCTCAAAATAGAGGAAAGACCATTTCACTGGAAACAAACGTGCTATCTGTGATAATGAGCTTTACCTAGGTTGTGTTATCAAGATCAAAAAAACCCTTGACTTACACATTAAATAATATGTCAACAGCAGAGTACTGGAAAATTACTTCTCCAGGTATACATATAAGTAATGATGACACCCTACATGTGTAACAACAGATGACAGAAAGCTGTAAACAGATTATCCATAACAAGACAGGCATTTTATTTATAGGAATTTATCTAAGAATGAGAAGTCTTCAGAAACACTTGCAAACATTTGACGGTCCTTATCATACATTATATACATTTAAATCGTTGTGTGCAATACCATTCAAGATATACAATCCATAATTAAATTAAACACCACAAAGCAACTCCCACATTGCTTTCTAGATTATGTCACCATTAGCAGCTTTCAAAAAAAAAACAAAAACCACACATAATAATCAAAACTGAACTGTATAGATGCTTATAAATTATTAGCCACACACAATTGAGAAGTTGTAAGATTAATCAAATTCAGTCCACATAAAACATTATCCATCTAACCATCCTGAGATTCAAACACCTCAGACATTGTTTGAGGAGGAGTTTCTGTGTCAAAATTTCAACTATACTACATATGGCCAGTGAAAATGCACGAATTTACACAAACACGCAGTGCTTCATACACTTTTGGAGCTGATTAATAAAATATTTCAACCGAAACACTCAGTGCCACTTCAGTTGAAAGTGTGAAGGAAATGGAAGCAAAACTGGACGTCAGCAGTAGCAAAGCACTCAGCAAACTCCAGGTTACTAGATTCAAGACCTTTCTGTTTTTTTTTTTTGCCAGTCATCTGGTCTCAAAAAAAGTTGAGTTCTTCCAAATTCCTGAAAGGAAGCGCAGTCACTCTCCAAATCATTTCTGGTGGGTAGAACTCTGAAAGTGAACTATTTATTAGAGCAAGAGCAAGATCAGAAGAGTAGTAAGAAAGGTGTTGGTGTTTTTTTTTTTTTTTTTTGGTTGGTTTTTGAAGTATAGCTTCAAAGGACTTTAATATTGTCTAATGAAATTATAAAAAACAGGAAAAACTTATTTTAGTCCAGGTCCAGTTTTTACCTGCAATAATTTAAACAGCTACTGCATACATAACAGAGGGTTTTACATGGGTCTATTTTAGGAGATTTTTTATTGACATATTTTATACACATACATAATGCATATACACAAACCTACTAATATATATATTTTTACCCAGATTGATGCTATATTGTTATTTCTATGGATTTTAAATCAGTTTTCTATGTTACCTCAGTTTTATTCAATCCTTTTAGGTAGGAGGTTGCTAAATCATTGGGAAGAAACTATTCATTACCCAACAATCAGATTTTAAACAAAGTCCTTGAAGGTTTTATGCATTTTATGATATTTTTCATTTCCTAGGCTACAAAGAACAGGTCAGATTTTGCACCAGAGATGGCAGGTGATATTCAGATCAAGGGGGGAGAAAAAAAAAAAATCAGAAATACAGTAAAACTATATACTAAATAAAAACAGATCTAAATAACTCAATCATGAAAAAAGTCATACAAATGACACCTGGACAAAAAGATTTATCACCAGAATTGTACATATGTCTGCATGTAAATAACTATATTCAATTACAATATATTGAGGTTTAAGGACTCCCATGACAGAATCATAAACTATCTTGTTTCTACATCTGAGAAGAGACTCAGCACCTTCTGTCTGTACTGAGATAGCACAGAAGAAAATTGGAAATTTTTCACTATTGTGCCTATGGTGCAATTTCAGGATAAATAGATAAAGTCTATATATAATCTCTTCCCTATTTTTGATAAAACTATATTTTTTATCTTGCCAAATTCCCTTAGGGCTTTTGTAGAATGAGTATGTTAATAAAAGAATTTGAAAAAGAGCAATTTCTCATGCGTCTCAACTACAGTGGCCTGAAGTGGCCTGAATACCGTAACTAAGTTTCTGGCACAAATACCAGATGTTAACAAGTGCTTTCTGTGGAACTTACTCCTAAAACATGTGTCTTATTTCTAAATTCAGGCTTAAAAGAAAAAAAAAAATCCCAAAGATGGCTGTGTCTTGTTAAAAACAGTGTTTTAGAAAATACTATGAAGGTACCAAATCTCCAAATAGTCAAAAAATTGCATGACTATCGATAATGACATGAAATAAACAGTTTACTTCAAAAATGTGTACAGTCTACATACAGAGGTGGGGCTAGATGACCTCCAGGGATGCCTTCCTACCTGAATTATCCAATGATCCTACTATTAAGAGGTGCAAAACCACAATTAATGGTAATTATATTTGTTAAAAAAAGGGGGGTAGTGTATAAGCCCTAAATGAAGTATGAAACACGAGAACTATTACTCATAGGAGTGGAAGTTGAGTTATATATAATATACGAGATTATAGTATAAAACAAATCTTTGAAAAATTAAAAAAAAAAAAATGTAACAAGGAATAATGTGATAAACCTAACTGCTCATCATGAAAGAAACACCATATGCATGATAAAGTGAAAACTATTGCCAGGATAGCTTTGTAACAAAGACTGTGATCAAATTTAAGTTATGATAGATCCTATTTTAGCACTGATATCAAATCTGAAAGAGCAAGAAGTGGCTTTGTGGTTAAGATAAATGACTTCCTCATCTTTCTTGCAAAATAACATCTCACTTTTTATAAATGTTTTTGCAACTTGTGGCATTCACTAACTAACTAAGCAGAAAAAAAAAAGTTCTTAAATAAAGGAATATTCAGATTGATTTTCACAAGCAGGCACGAGATATTTTTCCCCTCTCTCTAAGAAGTTGCTTAATGTAAGTGATGAAATCATTTCAAGATGCACAACACATCACTGCACCCATCACTGAAGCGCCATGCAGCTACCTCTGAATGAAGTGTTGGAAAACAGATTAATATAAAATGCCAAATCCAAAAGCAATGTGGCTTAAATAATACAGACACTAGATAAAAGGAGGCAGATTAGGTTACAGAAGGTACAGTAAACAGAAGGTGCATAAGTGTCATACAATGCACACCGATTCCCCTCCCCCATTTCCCTACACTGTACATTGTAATATTCATTTAATCTGCTTTTCTTGCTACAAACCCTGTCCTTTGTAAAATGCTTTTCCTCCAGCATCTCTGAATACAGTCTAAGAATATGCAATCTGAGATTAGCCAATTTCACAGTCAACTTCAATAAACTTCTCTGCCTTGCAAAGTAATGTAACAGTACACTATACAAAAAAAAAATCTCAATTAAAAAACATTAACATTGCCAAGGACCCACTAGCACAACATGTCCACGCAATTTGAGAAAGGCTCATTGACAAGGGGAAAAAAAAAATCAGCTTATAAAACAATACCAGAGTCTACTTATTCTATTATATCAGAAGGCTAGGTTGAATGCTGAAACTGCTTCTTTTAAAACAATCTGATAACTATTACAAAAGAACTATTCAAATACTTAACATGGAAAAATGAGATTACTGCTACCTGGAAGTAAAATGACCTAAGCTCTCCATTTTTCAAAGAAAACTTAGGAAACTCAGAAATATTTCTCTAACTAAGCTAGCATTTTGTATATAAGACCAGCTGAACAAGCCGATTTTGCAGATGTCCAGAAGTAATCACTGACTGATGATATGTCTCAATCATAGCAATATTTTTATAGTGGCCCAGATCCTGCAAACACACACACAGTCTTAATAAAACTAATATGATTATCCATGTAAAGCTGGGGTTGTTGGATTAATTCTCAACTCAGACATTACCAAACAGCACTATATCTTATATTTAACACCAGTGCTTAAAAAAATAAAATAAAATCCAAGAAACAACACAAAGCTTTACAAAACAGGATACAAGAATCAGGGAAAGGTTTTGTACAGCAAGATGCTATTATGGCAGTGAAATGTATCAGCAGCCATTTTCCATGAAATATGACTGACAGGAAAGAGACTACTTATTTGTCTAAGGTATGAATATGTTCTACTGGCTTCTTCATTCAAGTCTTAATTGTGTGCTGCTACAGGAGAATGGGTAAAAACAAGGAGTTACAGTTACTTTTGAATGCACTGTCAATAAACCAAGCATATTATGGATGTACCAGGTGTGCACATTTTCATTTATTTTTGCAGCAAATAGATACTCCCGTTTCTTTTTCTACTTGCAAAATAAGTCTTCATCACAGAAAGCAAACGGCATCAGAATAAATGGTAAGCATCTATCCTATACTGTCACTTTAAAATTTACTAATAAATACAAATCCACTACATTTCAAATAAAGTTTTTGTACATTTTTAACACCGTGTATTATTTTTAAAATGCTTATTTTTCTGATGTTAATGAAGATGGATATTAACAATATTCTTTTCATTTCACAAAATGAACACATTAAAAAAAAAAAAAGGAGAAAACTAGTGTTCCAAAATTTTTAACTAGAATGACCCCTGATCCTCAGTAAGCAAAGAACACAAGATTATTCTCTTTCTTTTCCTTCTTCTCACCAGAAAGACTGAAAACTGTGTTCTCAAAATCTTCAAGAAGATTGTAAACATCAAATTCTTAGCAAGAGGTTTGGGGAAACATATAAATATTAGCTCATATAATCTGAAGTATATTTGCTCATCAAATTACAATAGTCAGATTGCTATTCAATTATATTCCTGGCCTTATTACGTTCAGAATATTACAATTTAGGGAATTTGTCTACTCTTGTCATGTGATTAATTGTTTTCAAGGTAAATGGTGAAGATTTCACTACTACAAAATGTCTGAAAATTTGTTTCCTCTTACTCATGTAATGTATTGTGCAGCACTTACGAATCAGTTCCATAATTTTTGTTGTTTCAACTTCTTCAATAACAGAATTATTCAGATTGTCTAAATTCTAGGTTTAAAATACTATTAAAAATTTTTGACTAATCTTAATATTGCAGCAGCATCACCTACAGCATACAAAGTGAACCGACAAAAGAAATTTAAAAGAAAAATCTATATCCAAAAATAACTCTATGCAGTTTGTTATGTGCTAGAAAATGAGTTGCAATGAATCATTAAACAAATGCATCCAAAGTCCAAAATAATGGTGACATTAGAATTTGTTGCATCTAAGCTGCTCCCAACCCTGTTTTTAACGTGTGACGAGACAAACTGTCTTCCAGAAGAACAATCACTACAACACACACAATCTCCATCATAATTAGAGAAATTACATAAAATTGTTTTAAAATAACATTTTAATCTAAGTGAGCATTTCTTTAGATCTTGTTATAAAAGCTCCTTATCTATTCTTTAAAAGGGTACATGCATGACAAATATCTGATTCACCCATATGTCAATGCAAATTCTAAAACTGTGGGGGAAATGAGTCAAAGAAATATGAATATACAAATCCTATAACCTGAAACATGAATATTAAATGATGAAGTATTTGCATTGTTTCCATTGCCCTACATCATATGAATGTCAAACCCACTTATGCATATCTCTCCCTACCTCTAATCACATATTTAGGTCTGATGTGTCATCAAAAGCAAAATTAGAAGCATTCTAAATATGTATTTTTTTAAAAGAAACCTTTGTATTTATCATTTTCAGACTCTAGTTCTGCTATGCAATAAAAAGCTTATAGGAATCTCAGTCATGGTACTCATACGATTGACAGTAAACACTCTGCCTGCATATGCAGAAAACAAACAGTCCTCTCTGTGACGAGGCACAGATTACTAACCTTATTTAACATTTGGAATAGGTTTGTTGTTTACTATACATGTGAATCATCCCCGAGATTTTAGGCATCATAGGTTACCCCAGAGTTTATTTAGAGTTGTAAGAAGAAAATCTCACCATTACAACTGCATTTACCTTCAAAAGCCTTACTTATCTAAATTTAAGTGATTTAGCTTAAGAGGGAGGTTAAAATTCTTCTCCATGCACAGGGGTGCCACAAGGGCGATCTGGAGGTAAGTCACTACTGGTGTGCCCCAGGGTTCTACACTGGGGCCAATGCTGTTTAACATCTTCATTAATGACCTGGATATGGGGACAGAGAGCACCCTTGGCAAGTTCACAGACCATACAAAACTGGAGGAGAGGCTGATACACCAGATGGTTGTGCTGCCATTCAGAGGGACCTGGACAGACTGTAGAACTGGGCCAGAGGAATCTCTCAAAGTTCAGCAAGGGGAAATGCAAAGTGCTGCATCTGGGGAGCAATGCCCCCGGCACCAGTACATGGTGGGGGCCGACCAGCTGGAAAGCAGCTCTACACAGAAGGACCTGGGGGTCCTGATGGACAAGCTGTGAGCCAGCAATCCACCCTATAGGCAAAAAAGGCCAATAGTGTCCTGCACTGCATTAGGAAGAGCATTGCCAACGGCATTGCCCAAAGGGGTTGTGGAGTGTCCATCTGTGGAGATATTCAAAACCTGACTGGAAATGGTCCTGAGCAACCTCTTCCAGCTGATCCTGCTTGAGCACGGGGCTTGGAATAGATGATCTCAAGAGGTCCCTTCCAACCGCAACCATTAGGCCCTGTTTAAGCTGAACAATTCAGGTTTAGCAACCAGACCTAGAACAGAATAGTTCAGTTGGAAGGGACCTACAAAGATCATCAAGTCCAAAAAAATACTTGGAAATACAACAAGTCCTAGAAAATACTTAGAAAAAACAGCCATTAAGATTAAAAATCTAGCGTTAGTGGCAGTCTCACACAATTTAGGTATACAATGACTCAAAACTCCGTTTCTGCCTCAGTTCACCTGTCTTGGCAAAGAAGTAAGTTGCATTAGACTTGGATACTTGTCAAGCAACGTGTTTTCCAACACATCAGTGTTCATGATGACACATGGAGAGAAGGGAATGGGGACACATACTCAAGAAGTCACTTATTCTTCGAATGTGGCAGTACAAGGAATCTCTTCCTTTTTGGTATGGGCAAAACATGGTCTCATGCTCACTTCCTATTGCACACGTGCAATCAGTTTCTGCTTCACAACTTTAAACCATGCTGTCTTCTCTGACATCAGTACAAATACTGATAGCAAAACACATTGTAGTCCTTAGGCTTTTATTTATTCCGCATTTATTGATCTTTCAGGGACTAAAGCAGCCCGTGACTTTGCAGAAGACATGTAACTTGGTCTAAACAAGAGCAAACGTAATGACTTACATGCTTCAGTCAATATATGCTTCATCATTTCCTCACTTCTCCCTGTCTTCCACCAAGAGCTAATTTAATTTCATTAATTTAATTTCAAGGCCAATTAAGGCTGCAAAATGTCAACATTTACCCATAACAGTGCTCACAAACCCATATAAAACAAACCATAAAGACAATTAGCGTATGGCTTAGATTACAGTAAGCAATCAACATAAACTTAGGACAATAGGAAGTCGTTTTTTTCTTTTTTTTTTTTTTTAAACGGTAATTCTGAAAAGGTAAAAAAACTGATTTATAATAGCAGTACGTATGTATAATTTACATCTGAAGCAATTTGAAAAAGATACCTGAAAACAGATATTAAAATACGATTAAAATAATTTTTCTCTAGAAATATGAAAACTTAATTATTCCTCACTGTTTAAGTACATCTCCATGCACATTTTTAACAAGATAATGGAAAGCAATCTCAGTTTTAGTCTCAAGGGAAAAAAAAAAAAGTGCCAAAAAGTTTGAACAATTGCTTAAACAGAAATACATTTTAATAAAAAGATGAAAATAATTATATGAAATTGAACAAAAGGGCTTACTACAAAGTTAAAGGATAGCAGAATAAGACTTGGCTAAGACAATCACTGATGTAAAACGTACCTAAGAGACAAAGAGAATTTTCTTTTTTTATAAATATAAGAACCAGTGATAACAGCATTGCCGGAGAAATTTATACAAGTTGGAAAAGCATTCCAGACCTTGTCAAAACTTAAAGAAGTGCATCAGTTGTTCATTCTTTTTCCAAGTCATTCATTACAACATACATTAGAAATATTACTGCAAAGAAAATAAAACAATAAAAAAAGAATAAAATAGGAAGGCTAATGTTCATGTATGTATACCTAATACCAAACCTAGGAGAAATGCTTTGACAGGATTGTTGTCATATTGTCTTGAAACACCCGTGGGATTTGGGGGTTGATAACCTTAACTACATATATGATTTGATGAAAAAAGAATAAACACACCTAAATATTCTTTCATATTAATTGAAAGGCAAGCCCTTTGGTGATTTTTTCCTAATATATGTCTCTTTGAAATCTGGCACCAGTATTTTTAAAAGGGAATATCTGAAAGATTTAAAATTCAGAACAAACTTTCTTTAAACAATTTTTTTCTCCCATTATATTTAAGTTCTATCTTAGAATTGAGGTTTGAGAAATACTGTTTCCAGTTAGTGCTAGGTACTTCTACAACATGAAGAATAGAATATATCGTACAGGAGGAAAGAAAAAAAAATTCCCAGGACCCTGGTTATTGTGATTTGTTCCAGATTGGGCAGATAGCTATATCAAGAACCTCCAAATTATTAACTGGAGGAGAGAAAAAAAAAAAAATAAAGCGTGGGGTTAGAACTGGACAAAAAAGATGTATGAAAAGTCTTCTTACATTTACCTGACATGCATTCCTTTGTATCTAGTCTCATTACTCAACTGCCACTATTTTTGTGGCTTTTATTTCTTAATATTAGTCTAATTACTTTCTAAAAATTACTTTTTAATTGTTGCTATTATGACTGTTTTAGTGCTCACCGCGCCAAGGCTTGGACTTTTGTGGCGTGTCGCTCTTCCTGTTCTGCTGCTTTCCTTCTCCAGTTGTCCATTTCCTGCCTCAGTGCTGCAGAATGCTCCATCTCTCCATCAAGTAGGTTTCTCAGGGACCTGGAAGAAGGCAGCATCTGTTAGAACACTCCAAAAGGTAATTAGAGGATCATCTATGAATAACAGAGTAGGTTGTCTGAATTATACTATTCATGTCATCCTCAAATTTAATTATTCAATGTAAAAAAATCACTTGATTTGATTATACCAAGATATGAAAAGCTGCAAGTAAAAAGTACCCAATCAAAAATCAGTTCTAAGTGCTTACTATTAATTTGCATTAATCTCATCAACATGCCCAAAGCACAACCTATTATGGCATCTATGGCACTACCACACAAAAAGAATTTACTATCATAGAAAATAGCTTTAATCTGGTTTCAGTGCTTCAGTGCAAACTCCTACTTCTCAGAAATAATCTACATCAATATGTTTATTAGTCAGAGCAAAAGACAGGTAGGACTCTTGTCTCTACTGAGAGCACTGTCATACACCTCTGTGTAAAACCTTTGATGAGATAGCAAAAGTCAGCATGACATAAAACCCAAAGCATCCTGGTCCTTCTGCCAAAATACGTGAAGCTGCATGGGGCAATAACCAGCACTTATGGGATTGAGGAGGAGAAGCAGCAGCAAAATAGGATCAGGGGGTAGTCTCAATATGAAAAAAATATTTAATTAAAATCTCTATTAAAAAATGTAAATTACCAAAAAAGTCCTATTATAGAGTAACAACAGTACATCTCAAATATATTTATATTTTCATTTGTCTAATCATGTGTTCCAATACCTTAAATAAAGTGGGTTTGGTAGCATTTTGAATGAATAACATTTTCACATTTATATTAAATAATGATGTAACATCATTATTGTGCCCAAGGTGAACATAAAGACATTCACAAATGACAGCCACTTCCAGTGTAACATTGTTAGTGGTCCCATATCATTTCTGCACCAGAAGGGCAAAAAAAGAAACCTGCTGAATATTAGCATAAGAACAAACTTTCACCCACTCGGAAAGCTGCCTTAAGAGATCATAAGAATCTCTTGGCTGTAAGTTTTGATTTTGAAAGAACTACAACTGGCAGTACCTCCCAAATAGTTGTATGTGATTCGATTTCAAAGGAAAAAGCTGACCTGTAAACATTACTCTTCAGTATCCACAGTTGAATATTGAAGTATTAAGCTTACCTTTCACAGAAAAATAATATATACATCAAGAAGATGACAAAAAGATTATGCACAGCTTTATACAAAGGACAGCTTGTATTAGAGAAATCAAATGACAACAGGTTTTTGAAATTATATAGTGCCTCTTGAGTAGAAAACTACCTGTTCTGTTCTTCCAGTTCATCCTTTCTATTCATCATGGCCACAATAGCTTGACGAAGTTCATCTAAAGACCAAAAAAAAGGGAAAAAAAGATGAATTTGTGTGTATTTTTGTTCATTTCAGATCTAACAGTCACGTATACAGTGGCATTAATTCAGCAACACACTTAAGATGATATCAAGGTCATTTGCTATTCAGCAAAGCACCTAACATTTCTCCTAATCTCATCACCAATTTGAGCAATCTTTCAAAAATTGTATTATTTGACACTGTATCAGAAGTACTGATCAAACTAAATTAGTCTGTATCTGGCATTAATACAAACATTTCCAAGTTTGTCTGCAGCTGCAGCTATTTTGTTTTAATCACAGCCACATGGGGCATCTCAGGATACAATGCACCTTTTCACTGTAAGCATATTAATGAAATACATTGTTACTTGCGTACCATTTTCAAATTGATTGTTTTCCTTGCTACAAATCCTGACACAGGAAATACAAGTATTACAGTGAGACCAGAGTAGAGATGATGTCATTGCTTTTCCATGGCATTTCGTCTCAAGCTCAGTCTACTGTTTTAAAGACAATGGGATTTCTGAATCCTGCTATTATTTATAAAAATCTTTTTATTTCCTAAAAATATTTTCCATCAGTACATCAAGAATTAAAAAAAAAAAAAGAATTATGTCATTTTCTTTGAACTAGTAAGAAATACATCTTCAACAGCACTAAGGTTTTGCCATGTGACTGTACAGCTGTACTATTACTATTTACAATAAATTTACAGAAGAATATTAGGGCTTAATCATCTAATCTAAAACAGATTTCGACTTCCAGATCTTGCACAAATCCATGAAATACACAGACCTTCAAAGATCTGAATGGCTTCTAGCAAACATCCGAACAGATACAGGTCCTAAACTAAATTTTTTTTTTTTTTGAAAACTTCATTAACAATTTCACATAAGTTAATCAATAATTTTATGAGAACTTCTGCAGGGAAAAAATATATGTTGGGAGGGACACCCCTCCCAACAGTTTAATGAAATGCTCCTTATAAATACAATAAATCAGCCAACTCTGCTCTGCAAGTATTCAAAGCAGATGTCAGCAACTTTTCTGGGCTTTTACTGAAACCATATTAACAGAACTGGTATTACTTAATTTCTGCAAGCAAGCAAAGCCACTAGACAACTTTTTTTCTCTCTCTACATTCAGTTCACTGGCTTACCCATATCTTTCTTCATATTTTTCTATAGTTATAGAAATTTTTGCCCATTCAAAAAAAAAATAAAACAAGACTTAACATTGTACTGTGGACCAGAATAAGTCTGCCCAACTCTTAGTAATGGACAAAATGTGAAAGTTTCTACTATATCAATTGAATGTACCAGTCAGCGCAGCCACCACAATTCAGATCTGGCATTGCTAATCTGCTGGTTAATTCCCCCTTGCAGGATTCTGCAGAGTTCTCATATCACTTGAAATCAGCCAATCCAATTTGCTCCAATTTTTGTGGATTTTTTTCAAACCATTTCTGCTTCTTTGGTCAGGGAGAAATTAGACAATTATTTTTCTACCCATTCCACATTAGAGCTTGAGAAGTAGTTGGCATTAGCAAGAAACATTTCAGTAGGCCGAGGGATTTTGTACTCCACTAATTCGGCACAGAAAGAATAATTATTTTTGTACAGTAACTTAGCATCTTTATGAGTTCTCTATATAACCTTCCAAAAGAAAGAATCCAAATCTTGCAGAGAAGCCAAAAGTGAAATTTGTGGGTATTAAACGCTAACTTTAAAAAAATTCTCGGAGATTTCTGTTTTCTCCCTCAATAATATTACTAGCATTCACAACCAAAGCTATGATTACATTAAAGTAGTTAATCTGATTTCCTAAGGCTGTGCTCTCAGCATAAAGAACGTTCCAGCTTGCCTCAACCATCATTCCTACCACCTCCCCTATGCTGGCACTGGTGTTTATATACAAACAGTATCCTCGCAGGAACTGATCCAGCTCAAAATTGTTTTTTTTTTTTTCCTGCTGGGCTACTTTTCAGACAAGCAGTTGCTAAATGATCTTACTGGAGAGTTTAATACTGCTGCTGGCACAAGGCACATAGCAGAAAGCAGTCAGGGCAGAACAGAACACCTTCTTTAGTCATTAAGGATGAGGAATACAGGGCAGAACACCCTTTTAGCAAGAACAGAGTTCATACTGCACTACACTGACCAAGCAGCCTTTGCAATTTATTTAGCAATTGTAGAAAAAAAAAATAGAATAAAAGATTTGATATGACAAAATATACCGTGCTCCGTTATTTTCATGAGTACTTTTCAGAAGAGTCTGTAATAGCTTCTACTTACTAGTAGTTATTCTGGAGGAAAAAGAAGACTATATTCCGAGACTTAAGTATTATATTTAGCTATTAAATACCAAACTTGGCTGCTTTGAAACTCCACAGACTATTAGCATTCTTTTGGTCATGATGAGACACTTCCACTTTGTGGGCAGCTTGGAAAAGTTGGATTTTTTATTTTATTTTTTTGGCACCAGTAGAAAATTGGTGGATTGTAACAGTCCTAATACGTAACATTATGATATGTAACCACCACTAACATGTAGTGTTATGAAAATGGACCACATTCTGTCAACCTGTGAAACAAAAATTTGTTCAAAGGATGAGGAAAATAGAACAATCCAAGCATAGAGTACAAGCAAAAAACATACATAGTAAGTTTTCAGTACAGTAACACTACAATAAAATAACGATCTCTAACTATAATGTTGAATTCAGAACCCTCCTCAAGAAAGCATTAAGCCAATGGCATTTTAAATATTTCAAGAGGGTCATTAAAATATGGTAATGCGACAGTCTGAGTGAGCTGCTATTATTTCTCTGATTCTGAATAAATTAAAGCCACTGCTACTCAAACAAGTTACTGTAGGGCTGACTGTACTTACACTGGGGTCACTACTCTACAATAATTGGTGGTATGCATACTCAGTCTGTTTAAATGTGTACTGATTTATTAACATTTAATCGACAGATTATAAATTGTCTGCAGTTTTCCAGTTCTACCTGCCTATTCAAATTGTAATCTTAACTTGCCTAATAACTTAATCTTCTTTCCCTTATTCCACCCAGAATCTTCTGCGTGAGCAGAGTTGAAATCCCATCCTCTCACTCCCCTCTCCAACGCACACAAAATAAGCAGAGCATGTAAGCAAGATTCTCATAAAGACCATATTTTGCAAAAAAGGGGAAAAAAAGCCTCTTGAAATAAAAGATGTTAAAATGCTTTTTATTTATCTTTGCATCATTGTTTTTCTGAGAGTCAGATTTCACAGTACTGTTAGAGACACAGCAAAGGAGAAACTCCAAATTTCATAATCATGTAAAGTGAATTAAGCATATAAATGCTTAATTTTGGACCACAAAAGCAAACAAACTCATACTTGGTATTTCTTGTTAATTTGTTCAACTATGGATAGCAGTGGAGATGTGGAAGGAAGCACCAACATAGACATATAGTCTGGGCTGGGAACCCAAGGTTCCAGGAAGGCTTGTACAGCCTGTGCTTACTCTAGTAGCAATATTGCTTCATTGCTGTACATAACTTAGCTCTTCTTGAGGTGATGACTATTAAGTAGACATATTTTTAATCAATTACTCTAAACAAATACAAAAACTATATGATTTATCATAAACTCTTCTTTAACCTCTCCATCTACACTAAATATAAAGGACTCAAACATTTACTAGTGGTAAATAAATAAACAAAAATTTGCAAAGAAAAAAAGAAACATTGTTCACAACATTTTTTTTTTCCAAATTCATGATATTTTGATGTGAGTAATGGAACAGAATTAAAATGACACCATCCTATTTAATTCAGGCATAACATTCAAAATTTTTTAAAATCATAATTTCCTACTCCTACTTATGCTTCTCTAAAAATTTTTGCAGCGTGTCAGAATGGTCAGCTGAACGCAACAAGGAAAATCCAGTATTATGCACTGCAGGTTAACTTCAAATCTGCCAGAACATCCACAGTTCATAACTCTCCTGTTTGTGTGTTATGCTCGCCGCAGATCAGTTTATGACTATAACTTATTTTTTTTCAACAGACATGTCTCATTCAGTGTGTGGGTTAGAAGAAGGAATCAGGGGTGGGAGGGGAAACAACTTCAAGGTTGTACCGGCAACCATAAATTTCTCTGACTTCTGGGCTCAATCTTTCTCCCCACCCTCCCCTTTTTTCTTTTAATAAAGCGGTGGGAGCATTGCCAAGTATAACCACTTCAGAAAACTGTTTGATGTCAGAGTTTATGTCCTACTTCTGAACTGCTTTGAGCTTGATATAGTCATTTACAGTAAAGTAACTTTAACGGAAAGAGATACACTACTGAGAAGCAGCCTTAACACCAACATATCTAAAATTCAAGTGATAATCAGAGTTTCATAAAGATAGATATAAGACAACTAGTGAAGTCTTTCAAATTATGTAATCTTAACAGCTATTTTTGCAAAAACTTCTTAAAAAAAAAAAAAAGATTCTCATCTACAAACCAATAACTCTAAACCAAATCTTTCTTTAGCAGTAAAAAAAGATAACATAAAACTCTAAGAATGTGCTTATCAGATTTTTCATATTAAATCTCACATTTTAAAACTCCAAGAATTAATTTTTATTATTGAAATTAATTATAGTGCCTAGTTACTAATTAAGTAGATATTTGCTTTAAAATGTTTTTAATTCACTTGCATACTACATGAAAAATCTAGCTTCTAAAAAGTTTTTCTAAGACCACATGCAGAACGTGAAATAGATTTTAAAAGTGCCATGTTTTACGGAACACCTGCCAATTTCCTAGCAACCTCCAGAAAATTCTTAAGTTTCACAACTCTTCTGCTATTTAGCCAAAGACTGGATAAGTATGATTTGCAATCACCTGTTATGAAGAATGAGCTGTAAATGAAATCATCTCTCAGTGTACACAAGGTCACGCAGCACTCCTCTGCAATCCTGCAGATAGAATACCGGAGAGGGCTGGGAGCAGTCTATAGAAATTATTTTTATTTTCCTGAGTGCAACTTTACACGGGTATTTTCTGAGAAAAAATAAAACCTTCCGCAGACTAGTTACATCTTAAATAAGAAGTCTGACCTTTAAAGACATGCTCCCAAAGCTGCCTGCATGAACACTGGCTATTAAGGTTTTATTGCTCCAAAATCCTGTAAATATTAGCCTGTCGTGTCACTATTAATAAGGGAAATTTTAGTAGGAAACAAATTAGACAATACAGTTTTGGCCTTCTACTGTACAAGACAAATTGTCCTGACTAAAATAAATTAAAAAAAAAAAAACTCCATAAGACAAACTACAGCTTTTTTTCCTCAGTGATAAAATTTATACACCCTCTTTCCACAGCCATACTTTAAGAGAAGTCACAAGAACTTGATACCTTTCAGGGACCGATAGCAACCAAGTTACAGAACAGGTCAGAAGCCAAAGCTATAGCTTACTGAAGCTACGGCTTCAGTAAGGTTCTTCAGTGATCATGAAAAACTGGGGTTTTTCTCAAGAATGTATGAAAAAATTATGGAACAGCATATAATGCTGCAGCCTTTGCTAACCTTTGTGGTTAAGCCCAAATTCAAAAACTGAGGAAAATTATAGTGGAATAACTAAGTTCCCAAATATTTACTAAAAATAGCGCTACAATCAAAGAGCCTTGTGAGAAAAACACAAATAGTGTCCTTCCAAAATGAAAGTTTTGGAACTCTCATTTTTTCCTCTAGCAAAAATAAAATTATATAAAAATGAAAAACAAAATGAAATGACTTGTGTTGTATGAGAGATTTTTCTGGTGTAAAACAATGCTGAAAACACAGTCTTCCAATGACAATAATTCGATAACATGTAATGTTACTTGTGATTCAAATATGACAAGATAAATACAATTTAAAAAAAATGAAAAATGACATAACAGTACAGGTGCATAAACTTAAAGCTTCTGACAAACTTAATTCTTTATTGAATTGGTTACACAAGACAAATATTCATAAAGTAATGCAAGATTTCAAATGATGTCTAACATACACATTGAAACTCTAACCCTATGGATTATGATCTCTCAAGTGGTATGAGGTTTTTGTTGTTGTTGTTGTTATTTATTTGTTTGTTTTAAGATATATCTGCAGCTAAGTTAACCTATACAGATGCAAGGGACATAAATTCAGGAAAACCATTCAAGATAGCAGAAATTTTAAATTACAGGTTCTCATAACATTTTTTTTGCCTGCATAGCGAAAGGGCTGAGAAAAGCTTAGTATTATACAAGCAAATTAGAAAGGAAGCAGGGGAAGAACAGATTAAAAAAAAACTCATTTCAAGCTTTGTCTTCAGAAATAAGAAGCACAAAAATCCATAGTCAATGGAGACCTCACAGCTTTTCTCACTACACTATTGCATTCCATTTTTCTTTTCTGATGTGTTAGAATTAGTTGCTATGCAACCAAGCTATAAGCCTCACCATTTAATAATTCTTCTGCTAATTGCAATAGAGAAAAAGAGCTTCAGTGTCTGAGTTTGTCATAGCACTGAATTCTTCCTGTATGGAGATTCTGTGATCAGTAACAACAAACTTGAAAAAAGCATTTTTATTGAATGTATCTGGGATCAGCTACTATAAAGGTATTAACTTATCATTATAATCAAAATTCAGCTAGCTATACTTATAATTAAATTATTTACTAATAGTTCTATTGGCTTCATAGTTTATTTTGACATTTCCCCTGCTTGTTTCCTCAAAACCTTGTCTGAAATAGAAAGCTAATGATTATTTGTATGCCTCTTTTGATATTGTGGTTCATTTCATTTAGAAACTGCTAAGTATCAACAATTGAAATCTCAAGGTTTACTTTCTATTTCATAGCTGTCATAACTACACATATGCACTATCTGAGCAACTGAGAGAGACCAACTGCGGCCCCTGCTGGTACCTATGAAACAACAAAATCAATGACGTGCAATAAGAATGGGACATTTCCCATCAAAATTCTATTACTAAAACATAAAGCTAAAACATAAGAACAAAAGGATTAGACCATAGCCGTAGTAACACCATGAACAGAAAATACCCAGTGACCAAAGCATCACAGTAACTATCAACAGTAACTCCATCTACAAGTATGTCACCTCAAAGTCTCAAACTAGACTTCCACCTTAGAAAGCGCTTTGTCAGAAAGGATTTTTCAGCTTTGTAAAGCTCGCTCAGCAGACATATACTAGAGCCTGAATCAGAATTGAGCAAAAATGCATGACTTGCCTCCTTTAACACGGCAATCAGATACCATTTGAACATGAAATTAGAACACAGGATTAGAATACCGTAGCATTCATTCATTTTGATGATTTCATAAATCACTTTCACAAATGAATCTTGTCTGCATCACCTCCGTATTCCCAAATGTTATCATTTAAAATTTGTACATATTAAAAAAAAAAAAAAAAAAAAAAAAAAAGGAAGAAGAAGAAGAAACAGACACACACACCCCAGAGCTTTAGGAACAAAGCCACATCCAGCAGTTCAGTTACAAAATTTTCTGTACAGAGAGAAAAACAAAACCATACTGGCTTACTTATTTACATAGCTAAACAGCTTAAGAACTATGTCTTCTTTCTGCAAGTTTACGCGAAGAAAAAAGGATGAAAGATGGGGTAAATAAACTGCCAGCAGTTCTACTGATCTCTTTCCTACAGCAAAGGCCATTTTATCCCATCCAGCTCAACTCTTAACACTAATGAAAATAAGACTGTTTTCCACCTTAATCTTAAAGTTTTTGTTTTTGAAAGCCCATATTTATGTTTGGAGCAGATTTTCCCTATTAAAACCAGAGACTAAGTGTACATAGAGTTCTTGGTTTGCTCGTTTTTTTTTTCCCCCACTAGGCATTAAAAAAAGCAGGCCAAATAAGTAGGATCACATCAGAACCAACCATTAGCATTTTCAGAACTTGCAGAAATTGAGAGATGTTAATCAAATTAAATCATTACATTCAACTACTAAAGCTACAACTAGTATAAGGATATTTATAGCAGTGCTGTGGAAAAAGAGGCTCATGTCATATAAACTGCAATGAACCACAACCTGGGATCAGCCAATTCAGAATCATTTTAGAGCAGTCATTTCTAATGTGGCCAGCATATCAGAAATGAAGTGTTGTACGCCTCTCTAAACAGATCTTCTTGAAATAAAAGTAGAAATGAAGAGTTACAGGACAGTTAAAAGACAATGCCGTTAATCTAGATATATCGAGGAAGTACTTACTAATTGTCATGGATTCTGGCACAGTGGCTGAAGGCAACATATTGCTTAAAGTATTCACTTGAGCTGGAGGACTGACTTCCACTCTAGTCATAAAGTACAATGTCATCAATAAATGAAAACAAAATCCTGAATTCAAAACTTAAGTAAAAAGAAACTAGAAGTCTCATCATTTATTCAAAACACGTAATCATGCACAGAAAACAACTCATATTCAACCAACTTATGTTTAATTATCCTTTAATGCATCTGTTTTGTCTGATTTATGAATACACACAAAAAAGGTTCAAATCAACAAGCCACAGAGAGTATGGTTAAAAAACAACATAAAACCTATTTTCAAAACCTGGAAGCTACGCCTGCCTGTCAATTCAAATTGACATGACTATGTGACTTCTTCAAGATAATTAGGAGAAGTACAATAGATAGAAACTATATAAATAGGGAAGTGTAGGCTTTTGCTTTTATCTTTCCAAAAAATCCCAAGAGTAGACTGGTAACAGTTTGTTTTCCAATACCGAACAGTTATTTGTTAGGCAACAATACTAAACCGGCAGCTATGGGTGGAAAGTGTTTTGTTTTGTTTTCTTTTCTTTTAACAAAATATATTTGACATGTACCTGTAAGGAAGATCAGATCTTCTTGGAATCAGTTCTACTGCATGAACACCACTTTCATGCCCCTCTCCATTCTCCAAGTTATCTAAGGTAGAATGCACATGCATAAGCTTTCTTCAATTAACAGTACTTAAAAAAATAAAACAAAACCAAAGAAAAGAAGATAGGTACATTTTTAACTAGATATACTTACCTTTACTAAAGATTTTTAAGTGTTTAAAACCTTTCTCCAAAGCTGGCTTCTGTACATTCACACTGAATGCCAGCAAGATTGTAACACAGCCATCAGTTCAGAAAAAAATTACTATTGAAAAACTCCCTGTTATAGTTTAGATGTTGACATTTAACATTGATAATGTTGTAAAGCTATGAAGAGACTTCGTATTGAAGTTATTTTTGCAAGCCCCATGAGTTTAATTAACATGACATCTGATAGTCACTACAAATCTGGATTGTGATTTGCAGGAATAGAATTTGTGGTTAGTTCCCAGTATCCGAAACCTTGCAAAGGCACCAGTCCTTTATACATTCCCAACAGAGCACCATGGCTTTTCCCTGACTCTGTGCATGCATAGTATGTATACATTGGTACATATGGCTATGAACCAAATATCAGGAATCACATACTTTTCAGAAAAGGATGGATAATGTACATCTGTCCACAAATCCATAACTGTCAGTATCAAAATATACGCATCACTGGGCCTGCCATGAAGGTGGGTCAGGTGAAAGGAAGAACAACACCCACCTTCTGCGAATATATTAAGAAAAAAAATCATTGACGTTTTCTGCATCTCAGTATCTAAGGGTTACAAAGTTACCCCAAAACAATCCTGAAATCATGAGCTAAAAAAATAACACGGAATTTAAAATACAGAAAGTCTAGAAAAAAGTTGATGGGAATTAGAGTTATGTCAGGATGACTATGGAAAAGAAAGTTCATTTTTGAGCTGTAGAGTTTACTGAAGCTCAGTTCCTAATTGTATATTCCATTTTTCTTCCAGGCACCTGACTTTTGACTCAGGCTCTCTCATCTCTAGGTACATGGAGATATGTCTTGACACATCCCTGAAACACAGCAGCAGACTAAAACTGAAAACTCATATAAGCATACAACATTGTATGTTGTAACCTATTTCAAATAGATATATGTCTTGTTATTTATCTGTATAAGACCTATAAACCAAAATGCTGAGTTAAACTTTATATTTTATAGGAGCTCAGCAAGTATGTTTTAGCAATAATCTTGTCATATAATAACAATGAGCTTGCCAGTTACTGGACAGAATTGCCTTCCGAAAAAGCGAACCCACATTCCCTCTGATATCATTCATCTAGCGTAAGCGTAACTTCCAGAGTCAAGCAAATGGTTGCTTAAGGCAGTTTTCAATCATTAAATTGCCATTTTGTCTGGGGAGAGGGTGACCATAGTCATGTGTAGCACTATCCCTAACTGGTTGCTATTGCCACCAATTGCATGATAGATCTTCTAGTGAAGACTGCCTAAATGCTGTCAGTCCAGGACTGTTCAGAAGGCCCCAGTGACGGTGTGGCAAGTAGAAACCAGGAAACGAGATAGCAGAATTTGTGTTGCTGTTTGTTATAACTGATGAAGATGATTCCTTTCACCAGCCAAATGACACTGTTCTGGCTTACATGCTGGACCACAGGGTTTACCACAGAGACAAAGAGGGCAGAAGGAGAACTGAAAAAATCTGTATACAGTACCAAAAGGAGTCTGAATGGGCCTGCTGCTCATCATCTCTAGTAGTCTTGAGCATTGTCTTCAAAACAGTTCCAAGGTGAAGTAATGTTAATGAATAGTAACAGTCAGATGCAACATTCCTGATCATAACACCATAGAATCATAGAATGGCCTGGGTTGCAAGAGACCTTTAAAGGTCATCTAGTCCAAACCCCCTGCCAGGGCAGGGATATCTTTCACTAGATCAGGTCTCCTAACTGTGATTTCAGCTACATACCCCTAGCTCCTCCTTCCACACTTGCAATGTGACATCTGACTGGCTACAGTTCAACTGCAGTATAAACAGGAATATTCACTTGTATTACAGATTTCAGTCTGTTGCAGTCAGAGAACAGTTGCACTTGTAAGTTTCTGCAAAAGTGATTTAAGAGGACAAGCCCATAACAATGGCACAAAGCTCACAGTGTTTTCTAAATCCATTCCTTCATAAACTGAAAAATGTGGGAAAACTAGAAAAAATGAAACGTACTTTGTATTTTTTCTGAACCACTCGCATTTCTTAAGAGGTACAAATATTAACATACAGCAGAGGGCAGTACAACATTATTTTACGAATTGTGTTGTTTTTATCACCTTACTCACAGAAATGAATTACACTTCTTCACCGCCATTCAGTTAACAGTCTATTTAAACTCTCAGCACAAACAACGTATATCCAAAAAGCATGAAATATTTTACCACTACAACAAATTATTTGAATGCCACTGAGAAGTTATTAATGGTTGCTGAAAGGAGAATAAATACCCAAAGTTTTATAAAAGCAATGTTTTATAAACAGCTAGCAAAATATTAACTCCAAGTTTTTTTGTTTTGTTTTTGATACCAATACAGATACTGGAAAAGCACTGGGTCTTGTTTTCCATACCTTTGACCATTCTCATTGCTTTCTTCAAGATCTCTAAACAGTCCACATCATTGTTCAAGTGCAGTACTCCAAACTGCATACAATATTGCAGCTGAGGCCACATCAGAGCCAACCAAGCATAAACTAACAAGTAACACTTTCATTTATGTCTATCAGTATGAAATGTGCTGTAGAAGCATAGCACTGTAGAGGCATAGCACTGCTAACTGACTATCAGCTTGTAACCCACTATAACTCCCATATCCTTTCCCAAAGAAGTATTTCCTAGCCAATCATTCCTCATCCTGTATATACACAGATAACAGCTTCTATTGAACCACATCCAATATTTAATAGTTTCTCCAATCTGTCAAGATTAATTTAAATTCAAATTATCAAACACACTTGCAGCTTCTTCCAGCTTAGTGGCATCTAGAAATTGGATAAGGATACTTTCTATTCAACCATCCAAATCATTAGTAAAATACTACACATACAAGATCAGAGCTTAATCACAACAAAACTCTGGTCTATTTTCATATGGGTAAATCCTCCTCAACTAAACAGCTTAGATATGAGCTAAGTATAAGACTACTCAAATACAGAACTTTGTCTCCTATCTAGAAAAAAAAATGCATTTGAACATCCTGTCCCAGCTGTGTGGTATCTCCTTATGTCCTTACAAATCCCATACCTTTTACCACTGTCCCATGTTAGAAATTTTCTTACAAATTTTGTTAGCATTAGATAGAATTAAAATACTTACCAGTTTGGGAGTAAGAGCCAACAGCACTGACAGGAAATAGAACATCTGAGTCATCATTCAGGACCTGAAGAGGAGTCCAACTGCATATCTGAGAATTGCATGTGACTATTTCATGAGGCCTAGATTAAGAAAAAAAACTACATAAGTAGTCAGCATTAATTTTCACATTTCTCTCAGAGATATCACTGCAAGAAAAACCTTTATTTCATTTCAATCTGCCTGCCAATTTCTTGGTTCAGATGTACATAAATTCACAGAAGGCGTAAATACCTAATAGTGGCCTTCCACTACTTAAAGTGGGCCTATAGGAATGATGGGAAAGGACTCTTTTTTTTCAGGGAGTGTAGTGATAGGACAGAGGGTAATAGTTTTAAATTGAAAAAAGGGTAGATTTAGATTAGCTATAAGGAAGGAATTCTTCACTCAGAGGGTGGTGAGGCACTGGCACATGCTGCCCAGAGAAGCTGTGGATGCCCCATCCCTGAAGGTGTTCAAGGCCAGGTTGGATGGGGCTTTGGGCAGCCTGATCTAGTGGGAGGTGTCCCTGCCCATGGCAGGGGGATGGAACTAGGTGGTCTTTAAAGTCTATTCCAACCCAAACTATTCTACAACTCTATGATTCTAAGATCACACCATTCCAAACCATCAGTTTTATGATTTTGTCTTGGTTAACATCTACACTGATACTAGCAGGCTCTGTTTAAAATATGTGGGTTTACTGTGAAGCCAAACTAGAGGCGGTATCATACTAAGAATAAGCAAATGTCAAATAAGGAAGAATTATAGCTTGGCTATATCATGCAAAAATTTAAACTGAGAATCTCATGGAGAACATGCCTGAAAATTCGATATTCTGACTGTAGGTGGAACTTAGATGCAAAATATCCCCAAACTAGTACAAATGGTTCAAAGAATAAATAAAAAAAAAAAAAACACCCTACAGTTCAGGGATTTTTGATAGTTACTCAAATTTGCCAGTATCCATGAACAAAAAGTAAAAAGAGAAAAAGAAAGCATGAAAAATTTACCACTGGTTCCTTCAATTACTTACTTTTCAGAAGGTTCAGTTTCATTTTCTGTGCCTTTATTTCCTAGCGTTTTTCCATATAGCTCATCTTCATCTGCATCTTCATCATCAATACTCTTCACATCCAGTTTCTGGTATTCATACTCTCCATTCATGAATACTGAATTGCTTTTCCATGAATAGTTACTTTCATTCCCATTCAAACTTTTTCCAAGGGTGGTTTCAGATGAGGGTGATATAAAAATTGAAGATCTATCTAAATTCTCCTCTGAACTTTCTCCTGTAACCAGAGGCTTTGTGGCATCCCCCACATTTTGTTCATCTTCCTCTTCATCAAATGAGATTATATTTGTCACTCTCTTCTTCTTTTTTCGATCTTTTTTATATTTAAAATCTAGTAGCAACACAAAGGTTTACATAATTTAAAAAAGAAAAACAATGTAATACATTTGTTATTTTTCTTAACAGAATTCATGTACTAAATGAGTTTAGTAAAGAAAAAACAATTAGATCCATGAGGATGTTTCATTATCTTTCCATACACATTACCTTTAAATCTTTAACTACCATCTTTATTTTAAGTGCTTTACATAATTCAGATTTTAAAAGTTATTTCAGAGGTGCATTCATAATAGTATTAAATTGGAAGTGGAAAAAAAGTTCAACAAACTTATAAAATGAAATTTAAGAGAAAGAGTTAGCCTTTCAGTCACCTTCTCCCATGGATAATGGCTAGCATATATCGCAGGGTATTTCTACACAACAGAAAAAACATGAAACACTTCTGGGAAAATCAGAAAACCTTGCAATCAAATAAAGACAGTTTTGTCTATATTCTAGAAACAGAGCAGTTAAAAGAAAAAAAAAAATCAATCTTGCTCCTTCCCTCAGCTAATTAATTCCTGCTTTTGAAACACAATGAAATCCTGATTACATCACATCTATGATGTGACAGCTATTTTTCAATGATTAACCTATTCTCACCGATTCTGACCTGCACGTGAGGCTAAGTGATCTTGCAAATTTGAAGCACCCCTAGAAATATCAGAAATTTACTCACCCACAAAACAACACCATGACTAAATTTGTTTAATTGAAGTCCCACTGTTATATATCCACAAGAGACATTAACGTACTTTTAAGAGCAAAAAGTTAAAAGCCATTCTTAATGCAAATAGAATTCCATCAAAGAACACTGACTTTAATGTAAACATCTGACTTACTCTAATATTCAACATATAATGGCATTTGAATACACCCACTTTTTCAGTGGAAAATTTATTCTAAGTTTTACAGTGCATGTACTGTATGTGCATGACCTAGATGCATAACATGCATTATGTTGTACACATGTGCTGCTTGTCAATTATTCTGTTATGTCATCTTGAAAGCCTATTCTATACTAAGAAAGTTATCCCAGGTCAAGTATCACATATTTTAATCTCATTTAAAATACTAAACAAAAGCTTTACCTCACGTTTGTTTTGAAAACTTTTAAAGACAAAGCCCATTTTAAATGCCAATAAAGAAGATTTCATCTCAATGTCTAGTCCTACCAGATAGCATGCACACTTTTTTTCTTTTTTTCATAAGTATATTAAATTTAATTGAAAAAATTATTTAAATGTACATTAATATTTCGTAAGTTTTTGAATGACATTAACACTGCAAAAATGCTTACCAGCATTTACATTCTTTGACAGAACAGGAAGTGGGTCAGTGTCTTGATCAGGTTTTATTAGAATGGAGACAGCGGAGGATGCGGTTATCTCTCTAAGAAGGCTGCTAACACCCTGAGTGGATTCTTTCAATAATGAGGTTACATTTTGTGTCGATTCCTTTAACAGGTCAGACACTGTGGGTGTGTATTTGCTCTGTCCATTTAAATCCTTATTATCAATGTTGATTGCAAAAAGAATGGAGTTCAGACCTTCAGATAAAAGAAAAAAAAAAATAAGACCAAAACCCCACTATATAATTCATACAGAAGTTACAAAAATAGAACCTAAGTATGTAACAAAGCTCTGACATGTAAAACATTTTTTCCAAAAAATTTACCACAGTCCTCTGTGCATGACTTCTTACCCTTCCATGTACCATCCATTCTTTGTTAGATACTATTCAAGCCCATGTAATCAGTTCTGAATTTATCTTGATGGCTGCTCACAGTACTTTTTGCATATTTAATGTGCAGCTGAACTGGTGTATTTATAATCTCATATTTAAATCAGTTTCACTGCAGCTTTAATATTTGTTGGTTCCTATACTCTATAAAAAAACCCAACCTCCTGTGAACCCTATCTTGCAGAATGAAGCATGTGATCATGTATGGGGGAAAAGGGAAGTAGACAGTAACAATATATCACTTCTGTGACCTAACTCCAGAAAAGTAAGCTATTTGTTGCCAGTTCTTACTCTTACTCTACTCTCATGTATTTACCTACAATCCGGGTCTTACTAAAAAAGTCTACAATTGTTCTTCTAAGGTCAGGAACAACCCATTTTTTCCTTTTTGGGGGGTAGTGGGGGGTGTTATCCTTACTGATGAAGGGTCAGAAAATTTGTCTGAAAGACTTTTGAACAGTAGAAAAGCCAGATCCAGTGTTTTAACAGTTCATAGCATAAACTGGCATAATAGCTTGACTATTCACCCCTGAATGTGCACCTGATGCACATTCTCCACATAAGCTAACGCTGTGTTACAGAAGCACCTTACAACCATAAACAGAAATAACATCTCGAAATAGTTTTCCCAGAATAGTAGCATATCAGAGAAGGTCTAACCAGCTGCCATTGTAGGGATCATACTAGAACGTTCTTCATCCATCATAAAAGACCAGTCTTCATAGAAGACACTACAATTTGAAAGGAAAAAACAAAGAATATACACTCTGATATTAACATATATTCCACTTCTAAAACATAAGAACTCTGAAAAATAAGCATGAGTACACCAACAGATCAAATAGATCACAGTAACTCCCTTAAGCCCTGAAATATATAGACCATCTAAATGATTATGTAAGACATGCTAGAACAAGAATTTCTTTAAGTGAAAAGTATCAGAATTACTGAAATTGTATTTTATCCGCAGTTGTAGCTTCACATCTTTTTTAATGGGAAAAAAAACACTCAGAGCAAGGAGGTTCATGCTACAGTAAAAGTCACAATACTTGTCAATATCTTTTGCTATTCTGCGTATGTAAGTTTTTAAATAAATACAGTTGACCATAATTACTAAGCCATTTTATAAAATATTACAATGAATGAACACAAATAAAATATCCAACTGATTTGGCAACCTGTTTCAATATCCAAAACCACATCAATTACCCTAAACAGAGCTAACTAGGAATTTGGATGTAAGGAAAAAAAAAGTTCACTATGAACACATGAAGTTATTTGTTCTAAATCTAGTTCTTTTTAGTAGCACGATGCTGTATTTTTGCTATCAGCATTCAGTTAACTAAACATAGAAACAGACAGCAAGAAAGACCTCAACCTATATTAAACAAGACAGATTCATTTAAAAGATTCCACAACAGGTAAGAGTTCAGGATATAAACTGATTCTGTAAATCACCTGAATTTCGATAACATTTAAATCTTAAATATTCTAGAATAAGCTTTTCTAGCAATAAGTTCATATACAATGCTCAGATTGCTGACAATCTTGATACAGTACAAATAGTGGTACAAGCATGAGAGTAGTAAGTAGTGACAGCAATCCAAATCACTAAACTCTCACAACTGTTTTCAGATTTTCTTCTTTGTTATTTTATTTGTCTTTATTTGATTTCATATCAAAATCTGTCTTACAAGAAAGCTAAAAAGAGTTGGAACAGACTGAAAGGCACTAAAGAGCTCAGTTCTGCTATTATATCCATTTGGTGATGCAAATGGAAAGAGTGCCTTTCTGCTGAATTCACTGGGCTGGCTCAAGCTCAACAACTATTGATAATAAATAGCATAGATTTCCAAAAAGAAAAGGATCTGAACATGTGTGAGGGAAAAGTAAGAATGAATGTAAGTTCATTTTGCACATCCAAAGTACCTTAGGATTTCGCAAGACGTAGTAAATTATTCTCACAGTAAATCTCTACCAAGAAGGTTCATAAACAGGTACAAAACCACTTCCAAGTAACCTGCAGCAACAGGTACATATTGCTTGACCGGTGGAGCTTTTAAATTACAGGGTGAGCATCTCAGAACAGACAACAGGCAGCTACTGAATTGATAAGATCAAGGCTGCAATAGTATGCTATTTTATTTGAGTGGGAGGGGCACTTCAAAGCCCCTCTCATTAAGGTATTAAGGTCTCAGTGAGGAAAACAGTTGAAAGAGTAGGGAAGAGAGTCAGGAAAGAGGATGTCAATGAATATGAGGATAGAAGCCTATATTTTTAATTGCAAGAATGAAGCCAGTTTCGGGTCACATGTTGATATAGGTACAAGCCACTAAATCTCAATGGCTGTCAAAATTTCAGAAATGAACATAATAAATACATGCAAGGTTAAGTGGCATCACTGGCACAGCAGCTAATATGGTGTATTATTACAGCTGTATTCTGGTTTGTTTGCTTGTTTGGGTGGTTTTTTGTTTGGTTGCCTTTTAATCTCAATATTTCATTTGTAAATACATGCACATTTTCAGCATTACAATGACATCTAATACAGTACCTAAGTCGATTCTTGTCTGCAAGCAGCATATGAACATATCTTTCCAGGGAATGTTCATTCAACGCACAGCGCAACCAAGCACGGCCTCTGCCAATATCTGTAGTAATCGTCTTCAGAGAGTAAAAGCGCTGCAGTTCGTGTTTGTTCAGAACTTCTTTCACATAGTACCAAAACACTGGCTCTGGGGGGATAAAAAACAGGTCAGCTCTTTTACCTGTTTTGCTTTCTTCTATCAAAGTTTATTCTGCAAGTTTCACTCCATATTGTTTCAAAGTCAATACTGTTAGACATGGTAAATTATCTCCAATACTCCCATCTGAACGCATTTATCATGCAATTTTATAAAACAAACAGGAAAGAGTACATAACTTGAACAAAAGGTGAATCATTTACCATCTTTGTAAACTCTTCAGTTAGATAGGTTATTTATTTCTACACAATTTAGGCTAAGCACTTAGAACTGTTTACTTCGATGAAAAAGCCAAACACATTAAAGGATTCTATCTTACATTTTAAAATCAAATTCAAATTTCAAAGTGTATTTACGCTGGTATTTCATTCATAGAACAGGTTCACATGTTCAGCTGGGAACATATTACACAAGGAAAGAAAAAAATGCTCTAGAACTCTATTTTACTGCTGATTGTGAAATGATAGAAGCAAGGTCCAAAGGAATGGGTAGCTGCAGAATGTGCAGACATGTAAATGACAAAGTCAAGTGTTAAATTTAAAAGGCAACAATACCCCTTTCCACTAAAATACTTTCCTTGCCCTGCCACAAACACTGATAAAACTTTTTTTGCAGTTGCCTCAAATTTCTAATTGTGGGTAACAAAATCTGCATCAGTAATTGTACACGTACAATAGAACACCTAATATTTTAGGTATTCCCGTTTCTTAACTAAGAACATAATTTAAGGACATATTTATTCCAATTCACCTCTTACCATTTTCTCAAGGTGGAAAGAACAACCAAACATCAAATAATTCACCTGTAAGACTTCTGAACCATTATTATATGGTATAGTTTGGCAATCAATAGACATTAATATTGCATCAAATACATACTGCTGGAAAGTATCTTAAAAACAGTATTAACAATAATGTTTATGTGGCTTTGTTATAAATAGAATTGCTCAAATAAGTAGAAGAGTTTGAAAGCTCTTAATCTATATAGTTAGTAACATATTAAGAGACTGAATTTAAGGCAGACAGGCTTTTAAGAAGAAAAAAACTGAGAAAACTAAGCATTACTCAGAAAGTTCAAAACATCTATCTGTCAAGGAAGACATGCAGACACTCCTTTTGAAAGTTTAATGAATGTCTTTGCTCAACTTTTCAACTTTTTTTTTTTTTAAAGTTAACCAAAAAGGGAAAATAATTCCCTTGGTGGAGTGAATGGTGCACTACCACCTCAAATACTATGCTGGCTTCTGAACATAACCTTAATGTAGGCAGCATAAAGCAGACATTTAAAGGAATGTAAAAAATTTCCTCAAAGACACAGAAAAAAATTCGCAAGTGAAACAGAAAACAGACTGATCCTGTCACTCCTTGTTCATCACTTTTCTGAATCTTTTTTAATGGAGTTAGTTTTAAGAAAAGGCCATCCATGATGTTACTCTTTCTCTCTACTAAATAAAGAGCATGCAGTCAGGTTTTGAAGAGGTTTTCACTACTGGTTATGACTTTTTCTGGTGAAATATGCTGATCAGGGGTACAGTTTTGTTTATTAATCTCTACTGAAAGCCATTAGATTAGCAAAGTTTATACAGTAATTTTAGAAACCTAAAGAAACAAAGTTTATGATGTAATTTTAGAAACCTAAACAAACAGGTTAGACTTATTTACTAGAAGTTTTGCCAATGAGGTTTGACACCTATGCAAGAGCTGTTCTAAATGAGACGAGTATGTGAAATACAGGAACCACAGAACCGACCATCACAGAAGGACTGAGGTTCGAAGGGACTTCTGGACATCATCTGGCCCAACCTCTTGCTTAAGCAAGGCCACCTAGAGCAGGTTGCCCAGGACCACATGGGATGCAAAACTGTAGGTATACTTGGCTGAACTAGGATCTCATAGACAGATTAACATGCAAACAATAAGGAGGTCTACAGAATGTATAAGAGCATGCAAATATCCTGTGTTCTACCTCTTTGACTTCAACTTATTTGATCTGTATTTCAAAAATAAAGTGCATGTGTATCTCAAAAATAAAGCAGCATTTTAAGGAAAATGATGGATTTGTATCAAGATAACAGTGATTTAATGATTTTATTGTTTCCTATAACCAATAAAATTTGTCTGTCTTGCTAAAAGTCAAAACAATACTAAAGAAGGAAGTGAAAATATTACAGGAATAGAGAAAATAAGTAGATTTCCCTTGTGCTGAGAGTGAAACTCAGTGTTTCCTGGTATTCTGTTTATTTACAGATATCAAGGATTTTGACAATCTTCAAAATTTGGATTACCATCAGTTTTTAATCAAAATCTGTCCAATGGAAATTAAGTAGAGGCATTCTGTACCCTAAATCCCTCCATGATATACTTGCTAAAAATAGTGATTTAAGTGGCATTTTCAAATAACTAAGTTCTCTTCTTTGAGAGTAGAATTAAATGAATATCCAAGTCCTAACAGTTGATATTAATTTTCATAACAAAAAATCCAATACATATTAATTAGAAGTAAGATTTATTTTAATTTTAGCAAAATACAATTTGTACAACTGTACCATAGGCAAACACTGGTTATGCAATTCACCCAAATATTAATCATTTTGTGAAAACAGTTAATATAATTTTAATAGTATCGCAGTTCCAATAACTACAATAACTACAACTGCATAATTAATCAGCACCAAACAGTAGTTATGTCTCAAGTTTAGAGCATAAGCAGCAGAGATCAGTTCTAAAGCCAGGTTCACTGCCTTCAGAAAACAATTTACATTGTGCAGCCATTGTGCATTTCAATGTCTGTTCTGTCAATTAATTAAAGAATAGTTTTATATCTGTCATAAGTGTCTCATGGTCGAAAATTCTTTGCTACAGTTGGAAATATTAGTTTTCACTTTTAATTGAGAGTATCATTAAAAAAAAAACAAAAAACCTTTTGACATCAGCTACAGTATTCATTCTCACATAATCTTAACCGAAGTTAAATGAAGAGACCTTCATACTGTTATAAACCAAAGAGAGAAAATAGTTTTATTGGTCGTTGTTGTTTAGTTTGCTTCATATACAAGAATAAAGGATTTGCATATGCCTGTCATACCTATGCCAACAGATACCATATCAGACTGATATTAAGAACTTAGTTGTTGTTTATTTGAATGTGTATAAAAAAATCAAAACATTTTAAGCAAGACTTTTAAGTGATAGGTCCAATCAACTACAACTGGAGTTTCTACTTCAAACTTTAATTTTCAAATAAGAAAAACAAAGTAAAATACTGAAGATCTTAGATGCAAAGTGAGTACCCCACGTTGTTTACAACCACTTAGAAGTAAGGTTTGTCATGAGCTACCTGTAAATTTCAAATAAAAAACACTGCTGGATAATTTTATTTTCCAACTGTCAAAGCCTGAATATACAGCCTAAACAGTACTATTCTACTATGATAAAGAAAAAGATGACACCTGTGATTATGTTAGACAGAACTGAATATAAATCATACCAAAATAATTTGCCTGGAAGTAGAAAAAAATACAGAGGTACTTTGCAACTGACTTCAGAAAAAAATACTGTAATTTGCAAAGATAAATGCGGTGGAACCCAGTAATCTCCATGTGCAAACTAAAATAAACTAAAATAAACTAAAATAAAGAGGTTGTTTTCTTTAGTCACTATACAGCATTCAGTTTGATTGCTACAAAGCAGCCCTGGTTTTGTTCTTGAAATTCCATATATTGCTTAAGCTTCTTAAGGAGTACAAATAATGTTTCCTCCCTTTTCCTTTCCCCAACCACAAATAACTTTTCTGAGTTTCTCCTCTTCCTCCACCTCATCTCACTGACAAGCTGACGAACAACCATGTAGCTAAATTGTTACTAAGTTCCCAAGTAGCAGAGATGCATCTTTGTACATCTGATGAGTGAAAGACCTCAAAAGACAGGACCAAAAATCTCATACACCCTTTACATTACTAACAGACAAGACAAAAATCATCAGGTTTATACAGAAAGTATAAAACCAAAAGATGCATAACTTGCATAAATCATAGAAAGCATAACACAGGAGATGATTCTCTACATCAAAGCATAAGACTCTCACCTGCAAGCTGGGGGGGTGGGGGAACAGATAATTGCTACCTATTAAAGAGATAACAAAATAGAATGAAAACTACTCTGAGACTGAAAGACACCAGAGTACCAAATCCCCAATTACAAACACGCACAAAGGGAATAAAAGCATCCAGAAGAGCTGAAAATCTGCAAAGATTGTGTAAACAGCCAAATTTTTTTTACTTGTTCATTTAGAGTCTGCCCATTACTAAGCCAAAGAGACTCACAGCCTTCTCTAAAAGCATAGCTATTTTAGCTCCCAAGAAAGCAAAGTCTGGAGGATCTAACCAATCAGCAGGAAAGTCAGCAGACTAGACCCCAACATTTCACCCTATCATCAACAGGAAACAAGCCCATTGTTACAGCAATTTAAAAGCACCAATATATCAGCCTACACATAAAGTGTTAATGCAACGTCCATTATACGTAATAGTATGGTGTAAGGGGAAGTTATGGCTGGAGATCAAGGTGTACTAACAATTCCAGTACCACAGAATACTAGCCAAAAAGAAACACTTCATTATAAGATGTGTATACTGGTTAAGAAAAGATGAAAGATTCACTGTATGTCAAACTTCACAACAAGCCTAGTGAAGATGAACACCTGCACATACTATTGATAAAGAACACAAGGTGAGCTTCAAAGTGAAGGAACAAAAGTAAAGGTATCACTTTTTTAAAATATGTAGAAAGTAATAAAAAACAACAGTCATGGCTGTCCACCCAATAAAAGCAATATAAGTTTTGCTTTTAAAATGACATTAATACTTAGGGGTTAAACATATCTGATGCTACAGTCAAAGAACAAAGAAAGATAAGGTTAAGAATGAAACCACTGGAGTATAAACAGCACTGTTATGCGATGTTCATCCCTACCAGATGTCAAAATATATTTGCCAATGATATTATTCGTGATGGAACCATAGGAAGTGTACATTTTCAAATTAGAAAACTCCTACAGAAACTTGATATGAAAGTTTAACACTAGATTAAGAGAGCAATAACCATTTTCACTACTTAACGAGATTCCAAGTATTCTACCAACAGCCGGCAGCTTGGTTCACTGCTCAGAAATTCCATTAGAAACCATGTCACTTGCTTGCACTTAAGAATTTTGTTAAAATAGAATGGTTATGATTAATGAATTACCTGTTTCAGTTTTGCTGGAGAAACCTGCTGCCTGTTTGATCGCTGCTGCTGTTAATGCTAATCCTCGGCTCCTCCTCAGACCATGCTGTAACACAGCTTCAAACTGAGCACACAAACAAGTGACTCTGCAACAGAATTTTTACAGAAATCATGTGAAAAGAACAATCAACTCCATTTCTCTAGAGCAGGTTTCCTCCAAATCTCAGAGTAGAGAATGTAAAGGTGAACCTTGATTTTATGTATAGTGAAAGATCCTTTGTATGCATTAATCTCATTATTTGCAAACAGTGTAACATAACCACAGCCTCAGCATGGCTATTCAAAGCTGGGGCACAAATTACATTCAGAAGAATTAGCAATCAGTTTGAAAAGTCATCCGCGCCTGCTATAGTGTTTGTTAGCCATGGTATTTCAGCTTTGGATTGCCTACTTTTCATGTAATGCATATATGAAAATATAATTATATTTTCATAAATACACTGCATACTACACATGAAAAAAATGATTTTCTGAAAATATACTAAAAACATCCTATACAATTAATTGACAATTTTGTTACTTGCATCAGTACATTATAATTCAAGCCTAGGAAAACAATTAAACATTTTAACGTCCCTCAGAAATTTTAGGCATAAACTAAGATTATTCCTAAAACAAGCTAAGTAAGATTTTCTAGTGATGTGTTTAATCTTCAGCTTCTGATATTGTTCTCTGTGATACTATTTATAAATTTCCTGATTTTTTTTAAACATAACCCAGTTAATAAATCAATTATTACACAAGTAGTAACACTGTAACAAGAGCACAGTTTTAAAACTCAGCCTGACAAAAACAGGAATATTGTTGTAACCTACAGAGAATAATAAGGCTTAAAGTACAATGGAAATTACATCTCCAACATAGAATTCGCATTGGTTTTCTCTAAGTTTTATTTTTGCCATTAAATAAACAATACTTAAAACCTAAGTTTTAAGAAAGCTGTCACCTGGCTGCCAAAGCTGGTTACTAAAAGGAAGGAAAGACACTTGAACTCAAATCAAGAATTAAATAAGAACAGCTGATAAAGTGGCTCAGGACTCTGCCTGCACATTCCAGAAGAACAGAGTTCTATTCAGGGACACAAAAAGCACAGGATCTCAGGAGGAGCACGGAAAGAGGACAGAAAAAGTCGCACGTCTAACATAACTGCCTGGGCAGTAGAGCTTTCAAGCATGTAATGCTTTCCAGTACATCTATGTGAGGAAAAAACTATTTGCAACACTAATAAAGTAGAATACCATTCAAACAATTCTCAAGAAGATTTTTGAGCAGTTATGATTAATTTTTGCTAAAAATAATCACTGCTGTTGAACATGGAAGTTCCAGCAGATACATGACCAAAAAAAAACATCCACTTGACTTTTCAATTCAGAAAAAGCAGAACAGAAACCAGTTTCTGTGAAACATTATTAAAAATCCACGTGCACTGAGAAAGAAAGCGAAAAAAAACATGCAACATTTTACAGAATTTAGCCACTAGTAAAACAAAATACAGAAAACATCAAGTGTTCTGCAATGCCCAATATACCTAGCATATTTACTAGATAGTATAATAAGTGTGTGTTAAATAAACAAATACAGTAAAACATGGAATAGTCTAGACTACTAGACATAGTAGAACTCTGAACAATTATAACCTCAAAGACAAAAAAAGCTGGGAGAACAAAATTTGGAGAACCATGGATTTTACTGGATTTTGATCTAGACTCTCACACTATCTTCAAAATTATCTCACAAGAAACAATATACCACAGTAATGATCCAAAATGCCACAAAAGTAAAGATATATGCATCTATTAACACAATTTCCACTTCCTTTTTAGTCCTGAAACTACGTAGCTGTAATCCATTATTCTGCATGTCTACTGAATTCTAAGGAAAATATTTATAAGTAAAATTGGGTCAGCATTTTATTGGTTGAATTGTAACTCCCACTGTTTATCAGAAGATAAATAATAAAGGCCATCCTTCAAATTATTAAATAACTGCAGCAAAGCAGTTGTTCAAGCAAGCTGAGCAATAAAGCAGAAGTTTTAGATCCAGAGAATGCGTTCTACAAAGGAGGTACTTCCATCTCACTGAGTTTACACACCCTACTAGAAAGGCAAACCATTGTCAAAACACTGTCTCACAATAAATAAACAACAGAGATTAAATAACTATCTCTAGTTGATGCTTCTGTGCCAACAGCTATAACTGCGCAGTCACTAACTGATAGGTGCTTCAGTCCCACCATCCCTTTATCCCACCCGCACCTTCCTGCTTCCTCCCTTGCACCAGCTTCTGTCCACCAAACCCTGGGCTGAACAGACTAGCTAATAGGACACTATTTCTCCACGTTTGCTTTCCCAAAACACTGTAGGTCAAAACAGCTAGGGACAGTAACACCCAAAAGTCAGGCAGGATTAAGCTGCCATGGAGTAGCATTACCCTGGAGTTTCATTACAGTTGCATTTACAAGCTGCTCCTGAAAGGTTTGCCCTCTCATCCCTTTTTGCTTCTTCCTCCTCTTTATCATTTCCTATTGCTTCCAGCTGCATGATCTTCCCTTCCTTGCAGCAACTCTAACATTCATCAGATATTTTACCAAACTGATTTAAACTCACTTGAATGGCAGCAAGTTATCCTCTTGCATTACTACTACTTTTATTAAATTAATTCAGAGGGATGATCAGGCATTACTTAAAAAGGTGGTGGAAATGACTACTACTGAAGTCAGGAACCTTGAGAAGATATCATAGACTGGTTTGGGTTGGAAGGGACCTTTAAAGATCATCTAGTCCAACCACCCTGCCATGGGCAGGAACACCTTCCAGTAGATGAGGTCACCCAAACCCCATCCAACCTGACTTTGAATGCTTCCGATGATGGGGAATCCACAACTTCTCTGAGTAACCTGTTCCAATGTTTCACCACCCTCATCATAAAAAAATTCCTTCCTTATATCCAATGTAAATCTCTGCTCTGTCAGTTTAAAACCATTGCCCCTTGTCCTGTCACTACAGGCCCTGGTAAAAAGTCTTTCTCCAACTTTCTTGCAAGCCCCCTTTGTATATTGAAATGGCACAGGTACAGGAAGCTTTCCCACCCCCTCAGTAGCAAATAATTGTTTCGCTGGCTTTCCAGAAGCCATGAAACGACATCCTTAGACATGTTCCTAAACATGGAAGGGGACTGGAAAGAAAGAATTTTATACATAATTTGTAAGTGGTCAGTGGATAATAAACTTTCCCAAAATGCAGAGTCAAACTTAAAGGACATAAGAAAAGGGAAATTAAATAACCACATTTAATCCTGGAGCTTTATTTATCTGAGATTCTTTGACAGGTCAGATTCTGAGAAAGACTAAACAGGATACAAAAACATTGTAATTCCTGTCTGCCAGTTTTCTTATCAAAAACCTTTGAAACCAATAAGCCATATCCAACAACAGATGCAAGTAACAGGAATTACATGACATTTTTTGACTCGCAGTAATAAAAAGAAACAACCTCTCATACAGAAAATGAAGTAAAACAGGTTTAAATGTGTCAGGAATAAGGAAAAAAAAGAATTACAATTTTCTTTATGAGCATGTGTTAAGCACACTTGACACTTAAGCACCAAGCTACACAAAACACGGTCATGTAAGGTAACATACACATTCATTTTAAAGGAGTTTTTAGGGAAAATAGGTTCTTCCAGTCTCATGTTCAAACCTCAGAATTCAATGCTTTGTCATTAACTCAGCAGCCACTTAAACACTTGTAACTACATACAGAAGAATCCTCTTCGTTAAGCTGTCAAATTCATGCAACAAGATGAAAAATTCAAAGTCCCAGGTCAGTGTTTACATAAACAAAAGGAACTGTGTTTTTTATGCTGTGTTTCTTTCTGTTTGTTTTGTGGTGGTATGGTTTGTTTGGGTTTTGTTTGGTTTTTTGTATCGAGTATTTTGTGCCCTATGTTTTAGGCTATTCTGATACATAATCTAAGCATATTAAGAGTTTCTTTGACTACTTTACCTGCTATCAGAATCTGAAGCAATTTCTTTTCTTCCTCCAAATCGTATTTGACACTGAAATAAATAGATTTTAATAAGTTTTTGTTACACTAAGACACTCAATATGCTGAAATATTTCCTTTTAAGAAACAAGAATTCACAACAAAAATGAAACAGTACAAAATAGAGTATTGGCGAATACAGCCTGCAATCAAAACGTGCTTTTTAGCACCATGCTCCACTAACAGACTACTCCTGCAGTGCACATAATTCTTGCTAGCCAGAACAACACACCTTCATTTCCCGAAGGAAAGAAACCACTACTTTTGAGTTTTAAATGTATACCCACAAAAACAAACAGTGAACAATACTTGGGTCACTGCTACAATACAGAAGAGTCATTCCCTATAAAACATATGGTTGGCTTACTTTTGAGGCATTCTTTTACCTTACAAGCTCTCTTAAGTTGAATAAAATCTATGAAATTCTACTTGCTGAACTTCATGTTCATATAAAATCACTCAATCCCATCTTTACCTGTATTTTAACCCATTCACTAAAATCCCAGCATGAAGAAAAAAAGCTGCTACTGTAATGTTATCCAATATAGCCTTTGCAGGACACTATTTAACTCAGTCATATAATAAGTATTGCAAATATAATTTGTCTACATAAGAATTTTAAACAAGCATTGCATAATACTTATTTGCTAGCAGACACAAAAACTCAGTAGTAGTGTGTGGAAGATAAGATTTCTTCTTTGTCTGGTTAGAAAGAAGGAAGGACAGAAGGAAGGACAGAAAGGCAATGACAGATCCTACCAGTACTGACAACACAGAGTACGTACAGTGCAAAAATATTAATTGGATTTCTCACCTGTTTAACTGCATCTAGTAACCGTTCTAGAAGAAACTGTCTTTTAGTGTCATTGTTCTGTGAACCTGAAAATTCAACAAATTATTATTATTTTTAAATAAATACTGTTTTAAGAAAAGTATATTAGAGTCAACACCAGTGCCCTGAAAAACTTTCCTTGTATGCCAGTTATTCCATTAAATTTATTAATGTATTTTCTCTAAGTAAAATGATGCAGTACAAGTCTGTATTTTGATGTTTCAAGTAGTCTCTCTCTAATATGCAGGAATACCGTTTGAAAAATAATCTGAAGTCTTATTTTTAGTAAGAGTGGTTTCATGATGCAAGGTATATTGCAGCAATACCAAATGTAATATAATTGTGCACCAGCAGCACAGCTTGCTCCTAGCTTCTTAGCACAACCAACTGTGGAGCCATTTTGCAAGGCTCGAACAGACCTAGTTTAAGATTTTTTTGCTTAGATGCAGCTCACACTGCAACCCCATAAATTCTCATCCTGGGACAACTACCATTGTAGTATATCATCAGAGCACAAGAATAGAATAGAAAATGGGAAAGAGACAGCAGGAATACCTTGTTAATGTCAAACAACCTCACTGTAGAAAGAGTTTTAAGTTAGGTGAATTGAGAGCAATTATTACGATAAAGCCCTTAAGATTTAGCTACCGGTGCAGTCTTCTTCCTGATTAAAACCTGTAAAACGTAGTTTGTTACTATACAAGCAACTACACAAGACAACTTCTCAGCCATTTCAACAACAAACAGCATACTACTTTGCTTTTCTAAACTCATGCGAACATGTGCAAAATTTGTTGTTTAATTAACCTACATCACCTCTACCATTTCTTTTTTCTGAGCTTAGGCTCAAAATAACCTTCAAAAACGTCTCTGACCTGCCTGTAGTTAGTCATTCTATTCCGTTTTTTCTTTCAAAGAACATTCAACTAACATATACATAGACTGAAAACTATCAAAACTCAACAAGTTTCTCCAGATACTGAAAATCAAACACCACACAATAAGCCCCCTACTAAAGAGGGATATCAAAGATATGTGACTCTTCCTCCTGCTGTCCAGCGCTGCAAGGTGCCCACCCCAGAATTTCCTGTCTTCATAATCCTATGCAAAGCAGTTTGCTCCTATCCCAGCAGAAGGGGACAGAATTTGTCCTACTGAAATTATTCTTTGTTGCATCTTAAGTGTGGGACTAGGAGGGAAAAAAAAAAAAGTCTGTAAAACACATGATGCCAGAATAAAGAAAACAATAGGAAAAATGCATAAATTTAGCTACTAAGCTTCACAATGCTTATTTATCTGATTAGAGGGGATTTTCAAGAAACTATACTTCCGATTCTGAAGTCTGACTCAAACTGTACAGACATATGATGTGAGGTTTTGTTCTGTTACTCAAATATTCCGACGTGCACAAACTCAGCTGAAGATGCACACAATGTTCAACGCTAGTAGATGACACTAGAAACAAAGCCCGTGCCAAGTAGTTCTAACTTCCAAACAATTATGCCAGTTACGCCACTATGAAGATAATGCTTAATTCATATAAACCTTACTACTCCCCTGTGTGCTACTTCAGAGATCACAGTTTTATGAAATCATACTCAGTTTCACTTCTATACTCATTATACACTTCTTATCATGCATGCATTGTCAAGGACGGAGGCACGTGCCTATGCATCTACTGCCTTATAATAAATCCCGTAACTGTAAAACAAGGAAAATTATTAAACCCCAACTTTTAATACAACCCTTTATAAACAGCAACACTGAATACACCCAAACCTGAAGATATTCCTTACTGCTTCAAACTAATTTCTTCTACAGTCTTAAGCTATCCGTGTACCTGGGAGAACAGGCATAACGCAACATTTCTCTTTATATTAAGTTTGAGACTACTTCACAACAAATGCACGTAATTAATGATTTCCCAACGTGAAAAACATCTATCAAATGAAAATACTAAGTATGTGAGTTGTTTGTATTCCAAGTGCAATCCATGTTAGTTTTTAAATTTAAATCTCTTTGGCACCTTTGTATCTATTTGGTAACGCTGAAATGGTTTGCAACTAGATACCAGAATCTGAACATAGAATACAGGAAACCTAGGGAAGAGTATCACTATCCTAATTGATGTTCCAAAAGACTAAAGAATGTGATATCAAACAGCCTTAAATTTACACAGAGTACAGTATAATGCCTACTTTGCCCTTATTGTACTTAAACTTGTACTAATAACAATTATGATTGCACATGATTACGAAAAATACTTTCCGTAACAAGTTCAGATCACCTTCACCATTAACAGGGTTATTAGGCCACACAATGTCTATACTGAGGGCTGGCGGAGGTTTCTGCTCAACGCAAGTCTGCAGAACTCAGCTATTGCTGTGCGTAACGCAAAGTTCATGAATAGAAGAAAAATAATATTCACACAGTCTAATATTTTTTAGAAATTGAAACATAAAGGTTTTTTTTTTTTCCCAAGCAAAGGATGTTGTTTTTTTCTTTGCAATAACCCTAGAAAATGTAGTACTCTAACAATATTTGTAACTGGTGCACGTTTTTTGAAATTTTTAGAAATTATTTTTGTCTCAAGTAGATGGAAGGTAAAAGCAAATCTCTACCAACTCTATCAAAGCTTTTTCTCTTTTGCAGTGTTAATGACTTTCTAAACAAAGTCTTTCAACAAATATGCATATATTCCCAAAAATAAAGTACCAAGTGAGTATGATCAACTCCAGTTAATTTAAAGAATAACAGTGCATTACAAACTGACCAAAATATCATTCTACTGATTCAGAAGAGCGGTAAAAGCTCCAGTAATGCGCACACGAATACAAAACATACAATGCAAAAACCCAGCATTGCTCAGAAGGAGGCTATATTTAGACTACAGCAATACAAAAGGAAGTTCATACATAAGTCTAGAAATAATTGTGAAAACATAAGTATAAAGTAGCAAAAACAAGAGTCTCCTCCCATCTCCAACTATTCAGTCAAAAGGTTAAAAATAGCCTCAGGTACTGCACCTGCCTCTGTAACCCTTGCCATTTTTTGTTGTTCACGGTCATGTTTTCCTGTTTTTAAAATAAACTCCCCATACTGTGACATACAGCAGAAGAAATTCACTATGCAAGTACAGGAAAACAGGATTGCCATCCAATTCTTTACAAGTATGGTTGTCTTCATCACCATATGTAGAATACAGGTTAAAAAAAATCTCAGAATGTTCTTACATACTCCTTGAAGTCTTCTATGTAAAACTTCAGGCTGTAATTGCTTTTGCTTTCTCTAGTAGGTTCTGACAATACAAGTTTAAAACAAACCCAGGCCCGATTTACATACTACCTTGTAGTACTACACTGTTATGATTCTGCTGCCTCACACTGAATTAGCCTTGTTTTAACACGTGCTTTGAAACTGCCATAGAACTGACAACACCCCTAATTTTTGACAAGTACATAAATCTAGTATCCCTGTGTTATTTCCCTCGAAAGTTTAGCTTTTTCAACACTGTCCAATAAAACAGTAGTATGTAATTAGCAGGTGGTATTAGTAATATTAAGTAATGCTAAAATCAACAGGAAGTTGCCTTCACATCCACTAGAAATACACTGTAGGTAAAAAATATATGTTATAAATAGATATGGCCATTAAGGAAGGAGGTCCTTTTACCCATACTTTAGGAGCAGCCCTTTTACTTTTAAGGGCTAAAGTTGGGAAGGGAAATAAGTGTAGACCATAGTGTTATGCACCCCGCAAAAGACATGCTCAAACTTGATGATGTTAATATTAGCTATTTCCTTTATCTGAAATAAGTACGATAATGACATTTCTCTGTCCTTATCTGTTCCACTTATTCTGAAAAAATACTGCACATTATTTTATAACAGTAATGTTTAGCAAAGTGCAAAATTAGCGTTTGTCTCATTACCTTGCCACCTAATCAAAAGTGGTGGAAAATTCATATAGGTCTTGGCAAGGGCTACACACAGGTAGGTTAGCCAAGCAATTGAATTACTAGCCCTAATGTCACATCAGGCATTATTACTTTTAAGAAATGAAATATTTTCTCTCCCCTTTAATTCTGTATCTTTTTTTTTTTTAAGTAACTATATTATGAGACTTTCTTTATGCCACAAGAGGTGCCACCTTGCCTTTGAGTCACAAAGCAGAATTCAAATGCAGTTCCCAGAGATGAGTCTCCTAGACAGACTTAGGCTCTGATTTGCACAAATTTGCACAAGGCCACTCCCAGCCTGAATTCATCATTGAAGGGCTGAGGCTCTCCATAACAAAACACTGACTCTTGAGAACTTCAGAATTAGGATTTAGTCTGTATAGTGTTAAGACCTGAAACATTTGAGAAACTTTCTTCTTCCATGGTTTGAAAGACTTGACTGTTGCTTGCATTTTTCACAATGCTAATTAACAGTTTTCCCCAGAACAATCTCTTTTTTTTTTCCTCTTCTCTTTTTCCATTATATTTCGTTTTCTTCTTACCACAAAGGTGAGAACAAAACAGAAAATACAGCTGTTTTCATTTTCATTTTTGGTTTCATTTTCAGAAATGGCTGCTATTGCTAAAAAGTATAGCATTTAGGTAGTCCAGTTAGCTCTTCAATTTTTTTCTTAGCATCTTTGGCAAGAGATCTCACCATACCTAAAATCAGGATGGAAGAAAAATCTACAATCTAATTCTCAGGTGCAGACAAGACAACACTCAGTTCTGGAGATGATATCCATTACTGAAGTTGGAGAAACAGAGCCATGAAAAATTTTCTAAAGCACCTCCCTTCTTTGGGGAAAAAAAAACCAACAACTTACCAATGTGCTTCAAGACATACTAAGTGCTACTTATCCTGGCATATTTACAGCAAAAATGTGTTGTCTATCAAAATTCTTCCCCGCGTCCCAGCAAACCACCCGCTGTGCTGGCCCATCCAAGCGGCTACACCAGCCCTACAGGACACGGGGGTCAGGCCAGGCACACAAGGCTAGCGACGCCCGGACCCGCACCAAGACACCCTCGTTCGGGCTGAGTTTGGCGAACAGCAACGATACGCCTTAAACACCGTAAGGGACCACTTTTTCCACCAGTCATGTTTCTCACCTGTCTCACTAATTGCACATTAGTAAGTCCACAGATTATTATTTTTTTTTTAATTTACTCTTGACCATTTATTTTCTCAGAACGTTTCCTGCAGCATTGCACAGTGGAGGCAATGGAGATCCCCGAAGGCAGCATCACCTGCACCGTGAGCTGGTGTCGTGCTCAAGGGCAGTCCCGAGGAGTTAAGACGAGGTAAAGCACATTTCTGGGGGGCTGAGGCAGCAGCAGGGAGGAGCGGGAGCAAGGGCTGAGCCTCCCCCCGCACTGCGGGGCCAGAGACACCAAAGCCCCCTGCGCCCGCTCACGCCACAGCTCCCGGCCCCACCTGGGGGATGCGGGCCGGGGAAGGGGCCTCGGCCCGCGGGTGCCAAGGCCACGCGTGGCCGAGCGGGCAGGGCGGGGGTCCCCCGGGCCAGCTCAGCCCACGCCAGCCCTGGCAGCGCCCCACAGAACCGGCGGCTG
>VXAA01003891.1:230281-245301 GCA_013399115.1 Anseranas semipalmata | reverse complement strand
AATAAAATAAAAAGGCAAAGTAAAAAGAAAATTTTATAGAACACAGTCTGAAAAATAGTTGGCATCTAAAGGAAATTGTCCACCATCAGGAAATACATTGGGATTACGAGTATGGTACTCCACAGCACCACAACCCCCTTTCATGTGATCCTGTGATACTATCTGAACTGGGAGGGCCTCCATACTCAACAAAGGTATTCATCATTAGAACATTCCTATTTCAAGCATCACAGGGGCTATTTGAAATTATTCTTTACGAGACTGGGGATGCTATGTAGATCTTCATTTCTGCCTCAAGCAATTTTCAGCATAAGATCTGAGTTTACCGTGAAACATATAATTGCAAATTTATTTATTGATGAGTTTGTATATATCTGGCATAAGTAGATACAATCTCAAAATGCTGAAAGAGCCATTCTACATAGGGACTTTCAGAATTTAAAAATTCCAATAACTGATTTGGTATTTGAGTATAATCTAGAAATACTTGACCAAAGAAATAATAGAATTAAAAATAATATGACAATATCAATGCAAGTTCAATGCAGGGTCTAAAAGGAAGATGTACTAGCCTTCCCCACCAACTGTAAGTATTAATAGCTATACTAGAATAATTGATCTATTATTATGCAGTAAAAAATTACTACTTCTCTCATAGTCACCCAGCACCCAGAATATAGTTGCAATAATCAAAGGATTTTGTGGTAACTAGAACAGTAGCTCCTTCTTCCGTAGCTGGTAATGGAAATGAAGTTTCACAGCCAGTCTGAGGTTTTACCAAGCCACAGTCACTACAAGTGCATTCCTCCACTGAATACATTAACGTTTCACTTTGAAGTGAGTGTCTAATTCCATCTGTATGCACACTGCTTTCAGTATTAGCCTTGAGAATATCATTCAGCTCCACAGAAGAGTCTGTAATTATACAAAAGTTAATTTAGTACATATGTCATGCTATACCAGACATTCAGTTATTAAGGATCCAAGTTTCATTATGTTCCAACTTTATTCCTAGCCTTAGTGAAAGTTTTAAGATGCAGTGAAAGTTGTAAGATGTAGTTATATACAATAATCTTTTGTTCTATGACAATTTCCCCCCTAGACTTCAGGATAAGCATTTAAGTTATCTAATATGTATTTTCTAATCAGTTATTATTTATTGGCTGAACATTTCACAAATACTAGTATGTTATTTTTACATTTTACAATTTTTTTTCCACATTCCCAAAATATACCACATACATTTCTCACGGGCTAGAAGATTAAATAACATTTCATGTCTTGTAAGATGGAATGCCAATATTGAATGTATATCCTCTACTTGGGTAGAATTCCTTTTCCATTCAATGGGAGGAGAGTGAAGCCCTTACAACATTTGCCATTCAGGGTTCAGAAATGATTTCTCAAACACCAGCAATTAAGCCAGGAATAAATAAGTGACCAAATACAGTCCTGACATGATCTAGAACCAACAAACAGAGATTGCTCCTTTTTCAAGTCATCATCTGGATTTTTTATTCCCTAATAACTTTAATAACTCCACTGAGACTATCTGAGAAATAAGAAACAATCCAACAAAGGCAGTTATCAGAATCTGGAATATAAATTATATGTAAAATTTATACATTATAACAGTAGCTAAAAGGTACGACAATATAAATTTATTTGATAATAAAGAATCATATTTATTCACCTGTATTTTTCAGTTTTTCTTTTAGTTGCTTTAGGTGCTTCCATTTAAACAAGACCATTAATGTGAATAGAGTGAGCATTAAAATTACTCCTAAGCCCAAACAAATCCAAAGAACTCCACCAGAATCAGTACCTTATGAAATAGAAGAAATGCATTAAATTCATCGTAAAATGTAACCAATGAACAGTAAACACATGCCCAATACATAAAACTTCTGTATCAAAGGAGCAACTTCTATTTCTGTTAAGTGATAGTGTATTACTCTTAACACACAAACATACTCATACAGTAGTGATATTTGTATATATTGATATACGGTACATGTCTTTAATACTTTTGAGGCCATGTATTATTCTGATAAACTCCTTCCAGGTTTTAGATTTCTTTTTTAAGTTTTTATGTTTATAAATCTAAGTAAAATACAACATGAAAATGCCCAGCATAGCCACAAACTATTCCAGAAATACTACTTACTCTTATCACAGTAGTTTTCACATGAAGGTGGTGGCGTACCAGAACATCGAAGATGACAAGGCTTACAAGAGAGCAGCAAATTATCAAAGTATTCATTTTTGGGGCAGTGTGCCATCAGGGTCAGTAATTATGGAACTGAAAAGCCACAGAAATGGTAAAAGGGTGAGGACCATCTACAAAGGGCTTTTCAATTCTCAGTTTTAGCAGTTCTAAGAACAGCTAGCAACAACAGACTTCGATCACCGCTCTACTACACGGTATCATGTTAAATAAAAAGGATTCAACTCTGAGGCCCCCAAGGAATTACTGTTCCTTCTTGGCAATTCTCTATCATAGAAAAAACGGAACAGCTGCACCAAGATAATTTTCAATGTAAATTCTGTCTGAAACAGAAAATGGTTATTTATAGAAGACATTTCGTGAGCAGGTGCTGAACATTACAAACTGTAGAAAAGCAAGAGGATCTCCAAACAGAACTTAATAATAACTTTTCTTGGTTTTAGAATTTTTTAGTTTTTTTTCAAGGTGATAGGCTGCAGTAATTATTTTCCTGTAATTTGCAAACTATGAGATATTTACTTTTTGTTCTTCTGTCCCTGCCCAAGGGGAATAAGATGAAAAAAATAGAGGCAGGAGGCACACCAGTAACAAGATGTGAACAATTCAGTTTCTAGGTTTGCCACTGAGTCATTCTGCAACTTCAGACAACTTCCTTTGTACCTGTTTCTCTGTATGTACAATAATATTTAGAATACACAGATGATGAGAGAATTACTTTTTGTAAATGGTTTTCTGATTTTAAATGAGATACTGGAAAAGTACAAGTTCAGCAACAACATTGTATTGTACTAAATACATCTAAGACCTTCAGCTAGAATGGACAGACAAAATCTGGAGATTCAGTTACCAGGATGTTGCTCCTGAATTCCAAATTAGCCTCATTTATCTACTTTATTAGGTTTTGGATAGCTTTTTTTGCTTGGTTCACTTTAGCTGGCTGAGGTTTTTGTTGTTGTTGTTAGGTTTTCTGTTTTTTGTGTTGGTTTTTTGTTTTTGCTTATAACCATGCTTATATGAGTAATAAGATCACATTCTAATCACGAAAGAAGAGCTAATGAATATTTTGTATTTATATCTAAAATATTACCTTATTCATTTATTTTTAAACGTAGTGCAGAACCTATGCTGTACTAAAACTGTGGTACCCAGCATGGTGAAATAGGTGAGCCATAGATTTCATTCTTGTGGTACAGCATACGACACCTCCCTCCCAGCCAGGTGATGGGGCACACTGAGCTTGCAGATTTATCTGTATATATGCAGGGAGCATTACATCTCTGAAAATGCATTTGGTCCTCTCCCAGGAACTAAAAGCCTTGAGAGCAGAATGCGACAATTAAAATAATTTACACATCCTACTTCTGTCTGGACTTTTTGTCTAATAGACTTTCTTTTAAATACAAAGTTAGTCATCTAGCAAGCTGCAATAACTGCCTCAATCCAGTATCATTGCCACAGATAGATTAGAATTACAGGCTTATTTATAGTTAAGTTTCTCCTTGACGTGATTAACTTAATTGCCTTTTTGACTACAGAAAGAGAGGAGAAAAATATTGTATAAGGAATTGCAATTTCATACCACTTCACTATGTATGAGACACTTTCCCAGGAAATTCACCATGTGGGAATGCAGAAACCATTTTTAGTGAAATAGTCCAATAAAGCAATCTGTATTCTAGTCTCTAGCAGACTGAATAGCTTATTGTAGCTTCTGCACTTTTTTCTGTAGGCAAGGTGCACAGCTGTAGGCTATTATTATAGGCATTTCTCTCTATTCAAGATTAATAACAAGTATCCAGGAATTGACAAAATCTGATTTAGGTGTGCCAAAAGAAAATATTGATACAGATTGTGGATAATGCAGAAAAACTCACTAGGAAGTCAGTGCTGGTGCTGAAGTCATAAAACTGGTTCTGACTTACTTCTTGCTTCATACATTCACACTCTAGGGGAAGAAGCCTAAGTTAGCACTAGAATATCATTCCTAGTTCTGATGGTGCGCCATTTGGTAGCTTATCCGTGAAGTGATTGGAGTTTTTGCTTTGAAGATGCTGCTTAACCTTTTCAGTCATAGAGAGTACAATTACATTGATTGACAGTGGAGAGCATTTTTGTTGGTAGATGACAAAATGCTGTTGTTAAATAGCGTGTAGAAATCCCAAGCAGGCAACACAGACAGTACTGTTATGTTTGAACAATGATAATTGATAAACTCCTTACAATACAATGTTGCTAGCATGGAGAAAGAAACCTTGAAACTTGCTTGCTAGTGCTGGGTGCTGTTAAACAGAACACCTTTACATGCCATTTAAGGTCTTCTTCAGAATCTTTTTGAACGGAAGAGTGATTCTACCGAGATGTGTCTGTGATTTCCCCCATATGCATCCACATTTGAAGACAACAAACTTACCAGAAAGACCATTCCAAATGTCACTATTTCCATGGTTAAAAAAGCAGTGATTTCCATCATCTTTTTGACCAGCTTATTCTCCTTTGTTACTGTATCACTGTATTTCTTTTTAATAACTTCTCTTTTCACTCTCTCTCCTAAAAAGAACAGCAGCATTTCCTCGTATATTTTCCTCTGCAGCTTAAACAAGCTCATCTAATCCATTTTCATATAATACTTCATTACATCTGTATTTCACTTTTCTTTGAATCTATCTGAATGCATCTCATGAACATGAATAATCGGAATTGCATGAAATATTCTAGTATTTGCATCTTGTATGGTGGCACCCAGACACTGCCATTTCTTATGGAAATCTCTCTTAATATACACAAGATTGCATTTTTCTTTTTTCATAATCATGTCACATTCGTGCCCCAAAAGTTACATTTTGATCATTGACTATACCTCATGTACAGCTTCTCTCATCTCCAATTTCAACTAATGAGTTCCCAACTTATGCCGTAAGTTTCCATTTCTTAAGTGAAAAACGTTGCATTCTAAGCAAATAACTTTCATCCTGTTTCTGTTCAGTCCTAAAGGACATATACTCCTTTTAATATAATTCTGCTGTCCTCCTTATGTTGATGATGCCTTCAACATTAGTTCACAAACTTCATGAACCTATTCCTACTTCTTGTGCTATCATTAATAAAAATGTTAAATTAGTCCCTGCATCAGTCCTTGAAGAGCTCCTGTACCTTCCTCCTGCATGCAAATGGTACTTTGCCGAAAGGTTGCTGTATGTCTTAACTGGTTATTTCATCAGTGCCAACGAACCCAGTGTGTTAATAACCTAAACTCTCCCCACCTGTGGGAGGAGAGAAATGTAAAACACAAAGATCAGATCATATATATCACAAATTTAGGTGAGAATTCTCTCCAAATGAAATCTTGTGTGGTTAATAGTCTGTGTCCAACAGCAGTCTTCTGGTTCACAGAACCTATTAAAATAAGCTTTATTTCCTAGTATTAAGACTTCACAACTACTTCATTTTTTGCTATTAAATTCTTTCCTCTGTTTTCCTAGTCCAGAAGTAGGTCTGCTTTTACTTACTGGCAATGGCTTTTTTTTTTTTTTTTTTTTGCATAGACAACGTAAAATACCTCTCCCTCCAAAACAGCACGCTGACATTCTACTTGAATACATCTGCTGTATGAGACACAGAACTGTTAATACTGTGATTCCTAAAAGAACTTGTCACTCAAATGTCATGAGCTATATTCCAAATCTGGCTATTTTGGCACAAAGCCGATTCATGTCTAATTAGTCAGACAGGTCTGTAGGTCACCAGAGATGTGCTTAGATTATATACAGCTAAGCCGATTAAATGTCTTAGTGTTAGTGAAAGGGATGGTCCTGCTCTTTACCCTACAGTATTCTGAAGCACAAGGAAGGGCTCTAGTGCTTATCTAACCACACAGCAAGCAGCTTTAATTTGTTAATCCAGTAGAAATGTAGCCCAACTAAAAAAAAAAAGTAATATTTTTTCTGATGGATTGACAGGTTATATAGGCTAACAGCGTGGTCAGATGGAGAGTAGAGGGTCAGAAGCACGAACCCTGAACTGGGAAGAAGATGGAGAAGTGTGAAGATCCCTGCCTGTTTTCAGGGACAACAAACACTGCATAACTGCATCTTGTCAACTGTCTATTGTCTTCTGAAGAACCAAGAAATAGTTAATTTTGTAGTCAAACACCAAAATAAATATATTTCACTAAACAGTTCATAAAGTTTTATTCCCTGAAGTCTGGAAAAATGTCCAGAAACAGAACAGGAAAAAGATAAACAGCTGCTAACCTGGTGGGGATTCAAAACCTGGTGGGGATTCAAAACTAAGTCCATCACAGAAGTACGAGCTCGGTGAACTAATGTGCTGATGTCTTCATTTTAAAAGTCCTGTCAACTCTAAGTACAGCACAAACGAATTTCTGTCTAGTTACTTGATATTGTGTATAAGGGATCATAAAATAGTGTCAGGTATGCTTACAGTCTCTATAACCAGCTGGCCAGAAACAGTTTTCCTATGTGGCTATTCAGAGTTCAAACACATTTATCCTAAGAGAGAGAAGTAAATACAAAGAAGTCTTGTCTTTTTAATCAAACTCTGTGAGACCTTCCCTCCCGTAAAAGGCTAAATCCAGATCATTTCATCAGAGCTCTGGAGAATACTGCTGTCTCTTAACTATGATTCTCTTCCTATGGTTGGAATACTGTTTCCCAAGGCCTTTAGAGATAAATGAATTCTTCTGATAGATGTGCCTCAAAACACAAATCCTTGATTATTAAGCAACATACTTTTCACACTTTAGAAACTGGGAAGCAGTGATAATAAAGGGTCTGTAACGTGTCACTCACATAAACAACCACCATATAAATCAGTCCTTTCTCCTTAGCAATATATAGGTTTTTTGATACTGACAAAATGAAGACGAAAAATGGTACAAAAACTATGAGGAATTACAACAGTCATGTTTTGTTGCCTTTGTTTTCTTCACATCCTAACATTCAAAAGTACCACTTCCCAAGGGCCCGAAAGCAAGCATATAATCAGATCCTGATAAGCAATAATTCCCAGCGACCTTACTGCACATCTAAAACCAAATTATTTCAGAGTCTATGTCCTGTGGTTCACCCGCTATTTTCACTGACTATATGAGATTTCCCCAGAACTTCTGAAGACAAATATCTAAAGAGCAGTTTTGAAATTACATTTTGGAGGACAATTTCTTAGCTGCCCATGTGTCTGAAAAGCATACTGCAAATATTTATTCTCAAAGCAGAAATTAATCCAACATAACTGTTTCTCAATCCACTAAAACACTGTGTTGTTTGCTCTCAAAAGCAAGTGTCAAACTGTGCCTGAAACAGCTAACTCATTCAGCAGAGGATTATTAGGTGAATGCTCAGAAAATGTATTTGATTATTATTATGTAGATGTTTTATGGCACTTGCAATAAAACACGTTTGGAAAAATTATGTGCTACAAGACTTCAGAAGACATAAGATTCTTGTACGACATTCATTTCTGAGCACTACTGATAGGAGGAAGCTAATATTAAAACACTCATCCCTTCCAGCACTCTGTTGGGAGAAGTATACTATACCAACTGGCTTTAATAACAGAAACAGAATACTTGAATTCAGAAGCCATTTATAAGCAAAATATTGGATGCATACCAGTGAAACAAACAAACAAAAACCACAAGAAGCATTAAGAATAAATTAAGTGACATTAAGATAAGGCTATTGTTACTTAGAAACTGTAGTTATGTTATGTTCATAATTTATTCACTGCCTTGTATAATACACATTAACTCCTCTAAGCAGCGCACTATTTTGTTATATGTAGACTGTGCACAGGAAAAAAAGATGTCTGAGATGATCAGGTAATGATGGTTCTCCTGCAGCGATATTTACCTTTAGGGAATAATAAGCATATGGCTCATTTGCCAATGAAGTTAAATTTCAGCTTTTTTCAGTTATGAGATTTACAGGGCAATGCTTTCTCCTTGTCACTTGATTTTGCTCCAAAAGGATGACAGAAATTAGTAGAGTTGTACAAAAGAAGCATTTGTCAAATATAATTATCAGTCATTTACCTGTAAATCCATAAAGTGCTGCCAAGGAAGTATTTCTGCACCTACATTACTGTAACAAGCTCAAAAACTCCAAGATATCCTCTAAGAACAGTATAACTCAGAGAAGTTAAGCTGGTATGCTGGAGTTGACATCACTATAGCGTGGAATGTGAAACAAAATTCAGCAGAAAAGTGTCAACTGTGGAAACAACAGGAAAAAAAAAAAGGAAAGGAAAAACAATTCTCAGATTTGTTTCTAAAATGTTTCAGACTGACTCAAGAGTGACACCCAGGGACAATTGATAAAGACCCATGTGAAATACACTTCTTAGCTCTCATAATGTGATTATTGACCACTGATAACTCCTCTCTGAACTTCATATCTACATCTGGAAGCAGTAGAACATCCACTGTTCAGAATACTAATTTTAGCATACTGTAAATTCTACTAGGTTATCAAATTACTGGACAGGATTTCAAGAAATCATGCAAGTTTTACCAACAAAGGGAGTAGATGTAGTAGGAACACAATGCATACCAGGAGGTAGTATTTTGGATTTGTACACACACACACACACACACACACTGCAGATTTACAACCTTCTATCGTGTGAGCAGAAGACCTAGAATTACAGCTCACTTTGGCAGAATATGGACATACCAAACACTGAGCATCCAGCCAGAGCTCTTCCTGCCATGAACCCAAATTTGACTGCTGGTTTCCTCTGACATCTGGAGAAGCCTATCCCAGAAACCCCTGTCAGTGCCAATTTCAGTTCATTACATGTGCTTAGTGAATATTACTTCTATGAAAGAAATTAGTCACCTGAAAAAGGAGAATTTTATCTGTCACTATTTAATTTAGAAATATATATGTATATATTATGAGTTTCAACACTGAAATAGTAAAATGAAAATTCTGGACAGAATACCCAAGAAAGTAATACTATTATGTCAATAATAAAACAAAGACTGAAAGTCACCTCTCAAATCATTAGCTTATGGTCTATGCACCACACATAACTTCAACAACAAAGCTTTGTTTTGACACTGCTTTGGGGTTTCTCTGTTCATGCTTCTGCCAGCTTTTTTGCCTGATTGTACTTCAGAAATTCTGTTGGCATAATTACGTAATATTTAACAAGCGAAAGAGTGTTTTCTGCTAGGGCTATTACATTCCCTTCACAAACAACATTAGCTAAGGCTGACAAAGGAATTCTTCTGGCTGGAGAGTTGCTTCTACAATGGTCATTTTGTGCTGACACAGCTCTTCTGGGTAGCATATGTAATCTTTTTTTCCCCACTCACTAAGGCAACTAACCAACCTACACTAAGTCTTTTAGTGTAGGCAGTATAGGCTTGGTCCTCTCCAATTCTCTAAAGCTATTTACTGAGAAAGTCCAAAGAAAAAAGTCCCTTATAAATGGCTTCATCACAACAATCCTAAAAATCTGCAAGATGAATGTACATGCAAAAAAAACCACCAGTTTTAATTCCCAAAAGTTTCTGTACTTCAAGGAACATCAGTCTTACAGACTTACAGTACTCCTTAAAAATTATCTGAAACAGTTATTTTCAGAAATGTTAATTGTACGCTTTAACTCTATGGCTGGGAGGAGATAAACTGTTCTAGGAATGGGGTACACACTGTTAATAAACAAAAGAAAGGGGTTATTAAGGATTCGTTGTGTTCATCAACTTTTCCATGCAGCGAAGAACAATGCTCTTTTTAGGCACAATATTGCCTAATTTTGTTCAGGCACAGCACAGAATCAAGAACGATGTGGATTTTGCCTGTTTGGTTCAGCACATTTTAATTAGACCGCTGCTTTGAAAAGAGTGATGTTGCTGTCCCTACATCTGGTATTTCCAAAAAAAAAAGATTAAAACAAGAAAAAAAAAAAACTCAAGGAAGAAATGTTCCTTAAAAGCAGTAATTAAAATAGCAATAGTAGAAACATTGTCAACTAAACGTCAGAAAACTTTTGCATCCTTTAGTACTCTCTTAGCTCCCTTAGCTAGAAACTAAGTTATGGAAAAATCTAAGTACATAGAAAAGAAAAGCAGTGCTAATAGACTTTCCCCTTGGGGGAGGAAGACAATCTTTTCATTTGTCTGATATTCCACATGTGCCAAATCAGTTATGTAACTACTCGGGACGATGCATAAAACAATAATTGTGCAAGGAAGTTTGGATTAAGCTAATACTTCTTAGAATGCCAGTGACATTTTTATGATGGTGCAATAGTTTCTACAGAACATAAACTTAGTTTTTTGTTTGTTTCTTAATGTAAGCACTTACATTTTATATTGCAAAAATAATCTTCCACATACTACTATTTTAGTGACTTTGCAGATGGGAAAAAAAAAAAAAAAGACTAAAACTAATCAGTGGTATAATCCCAACAGGATTAATGGAGTTACAAAAAAAATACATGTGCATGAATACCCTTGAATGACACGAAGAGCTTAGCATATGCTACAGTCTAACAAGATTTTTTCTTCTGATAAATTTAGCCAGACTTTCTAGCCATTCAGTCTTTGTGGACAAGTTTGAAAATCCCACATGAAACTAATTTTCTATTTCCACTTCCCAGGAGACAGCATGTAAAATTTCTGTATGAAACATAAGCGTAATAAAACTCTTACCACATGTATAATGCAGGATATCTGGCCTAGAAATGTTATGGAACCCAACAGTGGACACAGTAACTCTGAGCTTCTCTGTGTCAGGTAGTTAATACAGTAAGAAAAGGAGTGAATAAATGGTGTTCTATGTACACTGCATTAACACCCTATATGGATATTTTCAGAGCTAAGATCAACATTTTCATTTTCTCACAAAAACATTCTTTACTAACAGAGTCTGGAAAAACTGTACCAGGTACAGCTGAGCTCTATTTGATAGCAGGGACTCGCCTTGTACATTTGTGTTAGACTGTAAGCCCCACTTTAAATGCTAGCCACTTTTTCTGCATTTTTTTTTAATATCTATATCAAGCTAAAGGCCTGACAATTTGATGGTAACCAGAACTGTAAAATTTCTCCATCATTTGACTCGCACTAGAACAATACTAGCTTATAACCAGTGGAAGAACATCTTCCGATGACCTGGCACTTAAAAGTTACCATTGTTGCTCAGCCAAGTCAGCATCCCAGCCCCCGAGATTCTCAGATTTGTCTCAGGGGAGCCAAAATACTCTCTGTTTCAATTTGTCGCTTCCAGAAAATCTATACATATTATGGTCATAATGTTTATTCTCCACATCCAACAAACTTATGAGTGAAAGCAAAATTACTGTGACAAAGCAGAAGGTTAATTTCCTAATCACAATGTTGCTAACAGAGTAACAAGATGAAAGCATAAAAACAGTTGAACACAGTTCTAGATTGTATTTAACAGGATTTATTTCCAGCTGCTTCAGTATCTTAACTGAAATGATGCCTCCTCCCACTGATCCTACACCTGGCTTTCAGATCTCTAAAACCACACAGTCTGGCTTTCTTCAAAACAGATTCCCCCATCACTAATCTTTTCAATTCCTAACTCAGCCACTGTATACATCATTAAAGTGACCTCATTCTTCCCTTCCCTGGATGTGTTCTTTACTCAGCACATTCCTTCCACATTATGGAATCCTTTTGCTATTTACAACATTTTCAATTATCATAAGGTTTATAAACACACCCATCTTTGTTGATATTGATCTTTGATAGCAGAACAAAAAAAAACACACAACAATTTTGATAGCAGAATTACTTAATTGAACCATCTTCCCCCTACTATTTATCAGTTTAGAGGATCATGGTATCAAAACCACAGAAGAAATTCTGTCTAGGGAGTAAACTGCCATGACTGTACGTGCAAAGGGAGGCACCTTGAACAAGGAACTAGCTAGCATCCAACTTAAAGATCTTTCAAAGCTGAACAACAGGCTAACTAAGCTACAGATCACACAACTGAGAACTCTATTTAAAGTCACCTGAAAAAAAAAGGGGGAACAGCACTTGTAAAAAAAGAAAACCTTTCAGTCTTTATTTCTAGAAAAGTACACGCAAAAGAATGAAATGTTGTGTCCACATATAAAAATGAGAAACACGTGACCATCTTGGAATATAATAAGCTGAGCACATAGAAACAAAGAAGTATAGAGTGGTATTTTGGTGTACAGATCCATGTATTCCTTTTGGTTTCTACAGTAAAAACAATTGATTTTATACCCCTTATGAAGCCTGCCGTATGTGCTTTAACTGCTGCAAAAGAAAGGCTTGAACTCTAGATTAGAGGCCTTGGAAAGAGGAGCCCAGGTCAGAACTACTCTTTACCAACCCACAATGAATTATGTAAGAGTTAAGTTGCTGAATTCCTTTAAGGATACCCATTTGTGAGCTTGGAGTAATTCTACAACTGGACTGTGGAAGAGAGCTTATGCTATAGTGCAACATTAGGAAAGCCAAAAAAATTTATTTATATCTCTTCCAGTCAGTGAGCTTAAAATAAAGACTGAATATAAAACACAAATACAGCAATCATGTGAGTGTCCAGCAGAGGGAGAGTAATAGGTCTGAAACAGCATTTGCTAAATAGCAGGGTTCGAACAAACAAATTGGTGAAAAGACATTTCCAGGTCAAGATATCTCAGTCTGGATTATACATGGTCTCGTGCAAATATAAAAGCCTCTTTGTAATTTGCTTACGCTTCCAAGAACACCAGCAGAACTTAGGATACACTCAGCTCTTGAAAAAGCCATCATGCCGAAACACAATGCGGTGGTGTTGTCTCTAGTTCTCGGCTACATCTCCAGACACTACCTGGAAAAAGAATTTGCCAGAGTTTAAAAGTATTGTTTTATAATCTTCTGGCACCTAACCAAACTTAAAACTAGTTCAGTATTTTCAGTTCTGTGTCAGGCCTGGTGAATGTTATGAAAGTTACTTAGACAAAAAAAAAAATATTATGCAGTTTTCCCTCAAGAGAGGTGTATCACTTGAATTTAGGTACGTCCTTAATCCGTATCTGTCACAAAAACTTTCTGGACTCAGATGAGTCCTAACTCCACCTGTTTCTTTTAAGTAATGCTAAATTGAATTTATAGAATGCCTTTTGAGATTGTTCCTTCACATGTACTTCACATGAAGAGCTATGCTTCTATGAGAGCAGTTTCATTGCTGAGCGTTGTTTCCTATGTTACTCTTCTTTTAAGGTTAGTAATTTATCTTGCATCTTTTGTCTTTTCTTCCTCCTAGGTAAATAACTTGTTCTTTTGGCTTTGTTTTTAAAGCCTCAGTCTGACTTCAAAGCAATTCTAAATATCAGGCTACTCATTTAAGCGCATAACTAATGTACATATTTGAATACCTTTTAAGTTTCAGGGCATGGCGTCACAGTGCGTCAGTTCAATTTCAACTTGCTGCTACACCAGAAAGGGAGGTCTTATTCCCTTCCTGCTCCTCCCAACCTCAGCCAAACACTTTATTTCCCCATGTTGCAACAGCTCAGGAATTGATCTGATCTCAAGGTAAACTGTCAATTTACTAATAATCCAGCACCCTAAAACCACTCTCCTCCCCCCTTAGTTCAACTGCTGCTATTTTACGGAGTTTAATGAGTTTACCTGCTGGTGATGAGCTGTTGAGTGTTTGAAGCTGTGAACTTGTGTGAAGCTGTCTAGTGAAAAATATTTTTATTTTCTCTTTCAGTTCACATAACTGAAACATTGGTATTTCTAGGTATATCTGCTCGGGTATAAAGTGTTTGTAAGAACCTTGGATGAAAGGTTCTACTGGAGTACAGAATACTGTTTCTAACTTCATATGAATGAGGACTTCCATTTCACTGATATAGGATTGCCTTATCACAGGCTGGAAACTAGTGGTAAACTTGTGGAAAGTACCTGAGATAGTTTAATATAGTTTTGTGTACAGCTATCTCTAAAAAAGAAGTCTTGTTCCACATTCTTACTTTATAGCAGCTCTGGCATTTGTCAACATGTTAAGAGTCAATTCGTTTCAGCAACCCAGGAGGAAAAAGAAAGTAGATCGCTCTTTAGCTAGGTTAATGGGATGAACTGATTCTGCAAAGGGTCTAACAAGACCTAGAAGGCAGTGCAAGGATGGGCAGAACTGCAACTGAGGGGGAGGAAACAGTTTCTCTACCCTCCAGTCCCAGCTTGTTAACCCTGACACTATCCGGCCTCTTCTTTTCTAAGCACTGCTTTGATAATGTAAGTCAGTCATGATGTGATGATGAATATATATAGGTGGTTCTCACTGAGAACAACTTTTTAGTACTTATTAAATGAAGAGCTAGTGTATTTATTCTAAACATTGTGATGCAGAGAGATTTAAACCAGGAAAAGATTTTATAATGCTTTAAAACCTCAACAAAACATCACAATTTACATTCCAGTAGATATTTTGCCAGTAAAATTATCATGATTCTACTTAGGTTTTGTTTTGAGTACCAGCTGTGGAAAAACAAACTACTAGCCCTGTTAAAAATTTAGTGTTTGAGTTTACACAATTCCTATGTGTGACACAGCCTGCAAAACAGGTTTGTACACTCTGAAGGACATCTGGCATCTTCTGAAATTCTGTGGGCTAATTGCTTATATCCTAGCAAGTACTAGGAAATAAGTATCTGTCAAGGAAGGAAGGAATGTTGGATACCACAAGCAATTATTTTCCCCCCAAATCAGTGGTAATACATACTTGCATACCTCTGACCAAAAGGTATTTCTGCCCCCCGCCCAAAAAAAAAA
>VXAA01003891.1:192982-226400 GCA_013399115.1 Anseranas semipalmata | reverse complement strand
GGAGTTTGTGGGGGCCTTGGGGAGGGGTCTGCAGGACGCCGTGATACAGCTGGAGGGGACCCCGCGGGAGGCCGAGCCGCGGTACGGGAGCGTGCTGGGGGAGCAGCAGCAGCTGGCGTGCTCTGGCCACGCGTGGGTCCCGTGCGCGTTCTCCTGTTACCTTTACTCGCGAAGGGCCACCCCCGGCGAGAGGAAGCCACGTAACGCTCTCTTTTTCCTAAACCACTAGCGAAGTTACTGGAGATGTTGGTAGGAATACATGTGGTGTTACTGGGGAAAATGGCAGTTCCTGCCAGCAGTGTCTCAGACATATTTTAAATGTCTTCCCGAACATTATATCAAGTAGTTAACTTTTTTCTAATACGATGCTGATAAAAGATTAGTAGGGAAGGGAGGTTTGTCCAGCTGGCCTCAGTCAATGGAAGGACTTGAAATTTGCCCTGCTTTTAATTTCAGAGGTTCTTTGTGTATGCAAACACTGTTAATACTAGATTTACTTTGCATATGAGAAATTACAGAGAGCTACTTTTTAATTTCCAGCTCCAAACTGCAACTCTTTCCAAACATCAGACATGCTAGTTAGCTTTGTGGAAGTATTTTAATGTCACACTTGTAGCTAAGGAGTTTGAGACCTGGCTGAGTATGGTAGTTTAACACTTCCCTATTTTTTTCTAGAATCTTTCTATATCCCTATTGGTACATTGTAAAACAAGCTCATATTTCAGATATTGATTCCAGTAATTTAATTTCACTAAAGCTACTGCTTGTTACATCGTGCTTGTTATGATTTCCTGTTAATTGTGGCTTATTATTTATTGCATGCTGATTTAATATATGAATTAGTCTTGCACTCCCTAGGATCTACAGTCATCTGATGTTAACAGCTGAAATCTGTAACTTTCATATATGATGCTTTAAAATTTACATAACAGAATATTAACCCATTTTTTTATTAGAGTAAATGTTAGATTATATGTTCTCTACAACTCTTCAGCACTCCTGATTTTAATCGGGAAATGGGGCTTGTGTGCTATGTAGGCAGGCGATATATAAGTGCATAAAAATATGTTTCCAAGAAGCCATGGACCGACTATTGGATCCTGTTTAGAATAAATGCATCTGTTAAGGTTCACTGGAGTAAAGGTAGAGCAGATAACTTGAGGCTGTGCTGAACATGTGATGTACCTTTAAATTATCTTTAAAATTAACTCTGCTGTGTTTTTTAGCCATTATTACAACCTTCATCTAAGCCTGTTTTACTTTGTAATCAATATTGTGACTGAAAACTTTCTTGGAGTTTTGAATGTTAGAATAACTGTTTTTTCTCCCTGGCTACTTCTGTAAGGTTTCTTCTAAGGCTTCCTAATTTAGGATTTAAACTACTTTTCCTCACCTACTCATTGTCTTTATTTCTTCGTGCTTTCCTTTTCTCCACTCTTTTGCTTCTTACCAGGGTTATGGTAAGTTTCTGTCTTTCCAGAGACTAAAGATGACTTTACTGAAAGCTTGTTGGTCATCTGGAGTGATCAGGATAGCTTTTCTTTCCATCTTAGTTGCTGAGTACATTTCCTATATAGAGCTATCATCTACCTGATTTGAATTTGGCTTGCTTCTATATCTTTTTTAAGGCTTAGAATTTTAAGTTTCTATAATTGACTTGAGTGTCCCTAAGGTTAAGGAGACACAACTCTGCAGTTCCCCCTCTACCCACACACCAACAAAAAAAAAATCCAGTTTTTCTTCACTGGAATCCTGTATTTGCTATGTACCTTTTCAGGTCTGATGTACTCACAGTAATTGACAGTCTTGTCCTGGCAGATGTTCATATAAGGTGACAACTACTTTCCTGGCTAGGAGAACTAGGTGGAGCTTGCTCTGGAAATAAGTCAGAACAACATGTGATTAGACAATGGTGCTGAATAGGTTACTTTTCTGCAACCCAGTTTGCTTTTGCTCCCTTAGGCAATTAGGTGTTCCGTGGCACTCATCCTCTATTACCTTGTGAGGAAAAACTATTTCTATTTATCATCTGTTTTGATGTCTGTAGAAATATGGGTTTGTATTAGGAAGAATCTAAATAAATCTTGATTCTTATGAAGAATCTAAAAAGCTGGTTGTCAGTTAAGGGACTTAAGTGGCCTAACTTAAGTTTTAGCAACACTTTTCTCCTTAGAACTTTCTCTCTTGCTGAAACTTTGTTCGGGTCATAATTCCTCAGTAATTCAAAGGATGCTGTAGGTCAAGTTAAATGTGCAGTGGCAGCACTGGATATAGAAAAATTCCACAGAACTGATCTCAGTTGTCTGGTGGTAGTATGTGATAGTGTTTCCTCTTATGCACAATAACTTCATATTTTTAGTGATTTATCTAAAAATCCTGTTAGTTATGTTCAGAGCACTGAAATAACGTTCACAGAAACCATTCAGAGAACAAGATGCTAACTTGCTAAAATTGGGAAGCTCCTGAGACTTGCATTCCAAGTAGCTTACTTAAAAAGTTATGTTTTATGTATGCTTTTTTTTGATTGCCGACTGTGTTAGGGAGAATATCTGACCAATGTTTACCACTAATGTAATTCTTGCTTGCAGGTAGTTTCAGAATTAGTTTGGAATTAAATTACCATTTGATTATATGCAAAAAGAGCATGTTGTTTAAATTTCTGAACCTAAGGAACAGAACATAAAAAATCTGTTCCAAATGTTGTCTTTGCAAGGACCTACTTTTATCAAAATGTGTCAAAATCAAACTTATTTGCTTAAAATCTTTGTTGGGTTCCATCAGAAATATGAAGTAGAGGCTTCTCGATTTTCTGTCAGCAACAGACATCACTGTACCAGAGTACGTTCCAGTGAGTCATGTCAAGTACATCATGGACAAGTTGTGCTTCTAGGAAAGCTTATTTTAGATAGCAGTTGCTGGACTAACAAACTCAACTAAATTAAGCCAAGGTGTGATAGTCAATAAAATGACAGTAGATTGTGTTAATGCCTCTCAACATTCCTGATCACAGCTGCACCTTGCAGCTTCACCGTTCTGTAGCATCTTTGACTTATTCTTAGCAGGCTTTATTAATTTTGTAAGCCTATATAAGATAGAATTGTATTTTTTGTTTATTTTGTTTCTATATCGAGGCATCAGGGAATAGTTACAATATGTTTTTTTTAGGATTAATTAAAACTTCTATTTTCTCATACCTGAGATCCAAACAAAACTTATCCAAGTGAAAAATCTCTGAAAATGCAGCATCAACTTGCATTCTTGTGGTTACATTTTTGTCATAGTTCTTGAATGTTCATGGGATTTTTGGTAGAATTGATCACAGCTCCCCTTGTATGGGCTTTATTTTATGTTAGTTTTTCTCCTTTTTGTAAGTCATTTTTAACTATTCACTGTTGACTTTGCTTGAACCAGGAGACTGAACTAGATGACTTCCCTGGGTCCCTTCCAACCTGAATTGTTTAATGTTTTTAAGTATGCAGTGCTTGTGGTAAGAAAAAAGTGTCAGTAATAGAACAGTAATGTGAACAAAAAGGTATGTGACACGTAGCAGCTGGTCTAAGGAAAGATAACATTTAGCCTTTTGGTGGCATTAATGCTACTGCTTCTTTTAGTATGTATGTTGGCCACTTCAAGCAAACTTCTGAATGCATTCAGCAACGACTATAGTTTAGATGACTTGCACCTACAGTCTTGAGAAAAGCAGACATCTGGTTTAAGATTCAATGCCCTTTAGATTGTTTCACTCCCTAAATATCTTCACTGGCCTGCAGTAGTCACTTTTGAAATAGTTATGTTCAAGCAGCTGGACATCCTCAGCCTTCAATTGCAGTAAATAAATGGATATAGCATCTATCTTTTTGGTTTTCCGTGCCCTCATTTTTCTTGACCTTGTAGCTAGCTGGGACATCCAAACTTTTTTTTTTCCAACCAGAAACAAAGAAAGGACCTTTAGTATCTTCTGCTTCAGTTCTGAAGCCTATAATTTCCAGAGTAAGATGGTGAATTATCTGTGTCATCCCATTTCCCCCAGACCTGGTCATCTCTTGCTTTGCCTCATTCTCTCTGTTTTAAGACTGTTCAATGATTCAGTCTTCACCAGACTTCACTTTGCATATGAACATGCTAAGAAAGTTTTTGCCTAAAACCAGTAGTTCACTGTACAAGAAGCTAGTATATAAAGGATTGCAAGTTGATATGGTTTACTCATACTAATATTTGAGCTGCCATATGCTGATGGTTTCCTCACAAGTAGAGAGTTGGTAATGCTACTGTTTACAGATCATAATTGTAAACTTGAACTGCTTACACAAAAGCAAATCAATGCTGTGTTGTGAATACCAATATATGGTATAAATTCTTGTTATTGTCAAAAAAAAGTTTTGATTTCCATCACCGCTTGACTATGTAGAGCAGTGGCCTTCTGTGTCAGCTTCTCTAGACAGATGAGCTGCATATCCTCTTTCACACTGGTCACTATGGAGAAAGGCTGTATGTCTTGGCACTGACTCGCTAGATTACCAGACATAGTGTGTATATGTGGTGCAGTCAAGGTGCCAGCGTGTTACACTGATGTCGTTTGTCCACATCTGAACTGTCCCCAGGCAGGTAGCCAGCCCTGTGTTCTTCCTGTTAGAAAAATTCATCAGGCTTGTGGCCTTTGTGTGACTCCAACAAAAGGCAGAGCACTAGGAGCAGGCTGTGGGTTAGATGAACTGTCCTGGAGTCTATGTGCAGTCTGCTGACCGTGTGTTTAGCACCCTGAGCTAGGCTACTGATTTAATATATTGAAAAGCATGATGTTATCTTGAAACTTGGCTGCTCTATTGAAATGAACACAGAAATAATTTGGGATAATTCGTGGATTCTAGTAGCTGTTTGGTTTTACAATTTCATTTACTAAATTTTGGGCTTTTTCTCCAGCGTTGTGATGAGAGACATATCAGCAAGAGATGCAGATGGTTGAAGCTAAGATAGAAATATGGTTTTGTTTCATTATGAAGGAATAAAACAGTCAAAATTTGATCAATGAAATTTGACTGTTTTGAAGAGGTCTATATGAAAGTCAAGCTGATCACATTTCAGTACAAAAGTTAGTTCAGGACAGGTGATGGAATATTGGAAATGTGTTCTCTAGAACAGCCTGTGGCAAGCTGCACATTATGTACAACTTGTCTGTGTAAATGTTAAGAGCCTGGGTTTAACTTACTAAAAATCCACGGGATGCGTGCATTTTTTCTTCTGTTCTTAAAGGCTTTTGAGATATATATTCATGAAAGAGGGGAATCCTTAACTGGCTTAATACAGAGCTTGATTTCTTGACTATCTGTCTGAAAAGTCAAGCTGTCAATTAAGCACAGATGCTTGGCTGTAAGGAAAAGTTTTTTTTTCATTATATTCCCTGAAAATCCCCCTAAGCTTTGTTAGACTCAGTTGTGAAGAAGCATGTTGGCTTTAGATAAGATAAACTTAAGGTGTGTCCTCCCCGAGGAAGGAAAAAGGTGGGTCTTTTATTAAGTTAGAATGTGGTAAAATCCTATGAATATGAAGCAAGTGTTAATTTGTTTAATGAATATTACTAAGTCATGTTAAAACTCTGAAAACTGCTTATATTGGTTCATTTTAGAAACTGGGCATACTTCTTTCTGTCTCCTGGTGAAGCTGGGTCTTAGGCTATGAAGCAGAGCAGAGAAAAGAAGAAGAAAATTTGGGGTATAAGTTAGTTTTCAAAACAACTACCTTAATTAGTCACCGTGAGCTCCTGAAAACCTTTTCTTTCTGTGTATTTTAAAATATTGAATATGAAATATTTTGTTTAGCTCTAGCACTTATTTGTGCTTTGAATGTTCTTTTGTGTTTTTTGTTAACTAAGAATCTTTTATTCCAATTCTTCTGCTCTGTGGGTTTGACTTGGACCTTTAATTTTTACTCTGGTGTAATTTCCTTTCTTTATGCTTTCTTTTCAGGAAAAAAAAAAGTGGGGGACAAATACCTGTTATGTAATTCATTCAAATTTTTGAGACAATATGACTATTTTGTAAATATGTACTGAACTCAGGTATTCAAATCACAAGTACGGAAAGGTGGTGGGAATCCTAAGGTGGGTGTAATGCATTTCTTCACTCCCTAGCCTTCTAGGAATTCTTGTGAAGGACTTGCCTGTATTGGACCAGCAACAACAAACTCGCTGTACAGACCATCTAAGTTTGGTAGATGAGACTTCTGTCAAACTGAATTTGTCCCTTTGTTTTTGTGTTTTGTTTTTTCTTTCTTTCTCTGCTCTGTTGTACAAACCATTTCATTAGTCCCGTCTTCAACCCCACTTATAAGGTACCAGCACTTCCTAGGTTCTTATCACTCCTGCAACAGAGCAGGCTGGGAGCTGAGTTTTGCCATGCATAGAAACAAATTGCGGCTTCTCTTCAAGCAGTGATAACTGATTCTGTGAAGGCATTTGCACTGTGGCTCGTATAATTGCTTCTGGGGAGTTACCACTGAATGGTATCTGCTTAGTGGAGATAGCTATCTGCTTATTCTGTGCATACAGTAAAAGCTCCAATTCAGGTAAAGATGGAGCTATCATTACTGCTTAGCACTTGAGTTTGGCTTTAAGACTGCATTTAAGCAGCAATTATAATCATAGATTCATCTAGGTTGGAAAAGACCTTCAAGATCAAGCCTAACCATCAGCCTGACCTATCAAATCTCATCACTAAACCATGTCCCTTAGTGCCACGTACCCTTCCAGGCCAGCAAGTAATGCTGTGTGCTCCAACTAGCAAGAGGCAGGAATTCTGAACTCATGCCATTTGAAGTTAACTAATTCTTTTTCTGATTTTTCCCATGGCTGGCCAGCTGTGGCCCTCTGCGGCTGCTCCAGCATGCAGTGCTTTGTGATGAAGTGGTGGGGTCTCAGCAGGCCTTATCCTGTCACTGGAACAATGGTTCTAATATTGATTCTCAGCTTACCAGCTATACCTGTTCCATACATGAAAATCTTCCATTCTAATATAAATTTAATTCTACATCAATTTTCTATTGTTCCTGTAGAAGTATCCTAAACTACTGGTGTTGTTAAATTTCTGGCTTATTACTGTTTTAAAATGGTATTTTCAGAGGATGAGTAATAACTTTTAATTGGTTCTACTTGTGCAGTCTTGGTTATTTAATACAAAAATGTATGCAAGTACAAAACTGGATGCAGTATTCTACTACAGCTGATGCATTTGTTGTGTACAGTGTGGATTAAATAAGCAAAGTGTGTTCTTGCACTATTTTGGGGGGATATCAACTGTATTTTAGAGACCAATCATCCTGCTTTAAAAATAGTGCAGTTTTGGACTCATTACTGGGACCATGCATATTCCTTCAGGGAATTGTGTTTAAAAACAGTTTTACCTTTTTCAGACAAGACTCTGAATTACATGAAGTCCTTGTCTAATGGTTTACCAGTAGATAAATGTAACATGTATCCACTTTTACCTTCAGCATTGATTTAAAAAAAAAAAAAAAAAGTCCTAGGGCTCTGATGTTCAAGAGGACTAAAAATAAACTGTTCACCTCCTGTAATACAGTCAATAAGAAATGCAACAGCAGTTGTTGACTTACGGTTTGAGAAGAGATGGAGTATGAAGGATGCTATATAAAATCTAATCATTGTTAGCCATATGTAAATCCAAGAGTTTGAAATATTACTTAACTATAATTTGGCATCATTTAAGACATGTTCTGACTTTAAAACCACATTTCATGCAAGCTCCACTTGTGACAGGAATCCTATCTGAATGATGCTCACAGATGAGGATCTAGAATTGTCAAGCTCAACTTGAAATGTTACAGTTTTTTTATTTGTGTTCAATTTGCTGTGTATATTTTTAAAATAAGAGTAAACTGTATTAACCTTAAATGTTGTTACTTTGCTGGCTTTCAGAAAACACCAAATTTAAAACTTCGTGTATCTATTTGAGTGTATCGGAGAGATCAGGATAAGTTACAAGCACTATTTAGAACCTTTCTCAGTTTCCCTTGTCTTTAAAGGTATTTTGTTACAATGAATTTTACCTCATGGGGAAAATGAACAAGGTTATTTCAGTTCACTGGATTCGTCCAAACATTTTGCTGCAAGGACAGCATGGAGTTTGGACTTCTCGTGTCATAATCCAGTATTCAGGCCTAGTTTGTAAGCCTATCTGAACTAGATTCAGAATTGCGTGTGTGTGTGTGTGTTCCAAACATTCCCTAGTCTGCTTCAGAACTTAAAGGTGAAGTGTTTTTCCTTGAATTATTGAGAGTGCCATTCTGTCGTCTCTTGTCATGGCACCAGTAGCACTCATCTACCAGCTGATAAATTGCTTTGGAGAGCTGATCCACCCAAAGGGTTTTGTGCTAGTGCAGTTTTTGGTCAGACCAGCTCCGTCTGCGGAACCTCAACGCTTACACGTGCGCTAGGGCTGACAACAGAAGAGACGATAAAGAGCACAACGTGGCAACCCAACAGTTTAAGAAGCAGTAGAACTGCATCCTTTTGGGGTGATTCTCTTCAGGTGTACTGCAGGAAATTTGTTTGTTTCCACACAGCAAATGATAGATCTGACTCTTCAAAGTCAAGGCTTTTCTCTTGTGTATTTGTTTGCAATGTACCAGTGCCCAGAATAATCTGCCTTAACCTGAAATTGTTTAACAGAAGTAAGCAATTACTGAAAGGGGTTTATTTCTATCGCTTAATGCATGTTCTTTTTGAAATTAAGAGTATTTCTATTTTACTTGGTTTCTCTACAATGCACTCTTAAAGAGAGCGGTTTGTATTCCTTTCCTGCTTTGAAGGAACAGTGTATGTTTCATATAATTCAGAGTCCTCTTGCAAAACATGTCTGCCACTTTGTGTATTGAAGTGACCAGAATTTAATCAGTGACTGTGGAAATAACTGAGTGTTTCTTGCCCCTTGATTCTCTGTGGCATTAGTACTGTTTGGCATCCATACACAAACTATATTATTGATTTTTCTAGTGTGCTTAGGTTCGTATAAAATTTAACAGATGGGTATGCTTTCAGGAGTGCTGCTCTTTGAGAGAATGACCTCCATTTCCATACTTTTTAGGTTAACAATTTCCTATTTCATCTCTGTTATTTGTGAAGGAACTTTCCCTCTCTAGTCTGTACGCCTATTGGATTACAAACCAGAAAGTACGAACCAAAATTCTTATGAATGCTGTTGTTTTGATGCTTTCAAAGGAATTGAAGTAACTCTTCACCTACTTGTAGAGCTTCTCTTTCAAGGCAAGTGCTTAAGTACTGTCATGTAAGAAGATTTCCACTACGGAGAGACTTCAGGAGTGAAATCATAAGCTTGCTGAAATGGCATTGTAATGAAAGTAGTTCTGCAGGCCAACCACAGTATGTGTGAAATAGCCAACAGTCTTCTGAAGCATTGCAAAACAGAGGCCTTGGGTTCATACGTAGCTTCTGTGCCACCTGCGTACCACACTCGAGTGGGACAATTTGGGTCTTTTCCAATTCTCAAATGAGAGTAATACTTCTTGCAAGGAATCTCAAGGTAGTCTATGCTTTTACTTACTGTATGAAATCATTCTTTTAAAGCTTTGTTCCTGGGGTATCGGGACCCTGGCATACAGATCATATATGATATGACACAGGAGTGTAGGGAACCTTGCTCTGATCGGTTTCTTCTGTGTTGCTGTGCCCTTTCTACTGCTGCTGGTCACTGGGTGTTATGCTCTGACCCACATTCACCCTGCCTGCAAGCTTCGTCATCTGGACCTCTTCCAGTTTTTCCAGCACTGCTCCAGTTTATAGAAGTCTGCAACAAATACACAAACAATGCTAAAGCAAAGAGGCTTAGAATCAGGTCTTTCTCTGCATGTTTTTGTTCTTCTGAGGGGGATTTTTTTCATCTATAGGTCTCATTATGCATATAGAGCAAGTAATGCCTTAAGATCTGTGTTTTTATAGTGGGGCTGAAGGAGAGTTGGCAGTACAGTTAAATAGAGGGTATGAATATGGTATGTGGCTGAAATAAACATAAGGAGACAAACTTGTTTTGAAGAATTTTGAAGTGTAATTTATACCAGGAGAAAACTAAATAGGTTAAAATTTTAGGGATAATTATAGAATGCCTCTTGATGATGTGGAACAATGTCCCAAAACTTCAAGTGGTATAATTGTTAATTGGAACATACCACTCTTAGTAGGTTTAATAATTAGTTATACGTCAGCATATAGTTTAGTGGCATGGTTGAATGCGTGAGGAGGCTGAATGATCTATCCAAAAAACATACTTGTGGCTTTGATATACACAACTGGTGAGATTGTCCTCTGAGTAACGTGGATATATTACAATGTTTAAAAGGACTGGCTAACTCACTAGGTATATGAATGAATTTATCTCTTGACCCTGATAACTACAGAAGATCTTAAGAATTTGTTCTTCATAAGTTGTTTCAATGTTTATGTGAAATTTGAGGCACAATAGCGTTGTAGGTACACCTATAAGCTGAAACTGGCAGAACCTTTCCATACAGCTGTGAGGCTGCAAATACCTTGTTTCACTGGATACAGTGAAACTGATTTTCCATGTTTCTAAACATCAGTTAGATACTAACACTTAAATCAGCAAGTGTGCCCCAAAAGGATGGGCTGGTACAATACTATGTATAAAAAAAAATTGCTTCCTTTAAAAATTGATTTCAGTGTATCTCTCTGTGTGTGGGGAAAAATGGAACTGTTTTCAGAACTGGTATATTATTTTCCCAACTTTTAAGCAGTGTTCTTTAGAAGTATTTGTGCTTGGAAACTACTTAGTACTGCTTCAGTGTGGGGGGGTGTTTTTTTGTTAAATAGACTTCTGCAATAAAGTTGGAAGAATGGTCTTTCATATGTAAGTGTGGAAATTGGTTACAGCAGTGTATTTTAAAAATTAAACTTTTTTCTTTGCAGGTGCACCTGTAGAGACTTCTTCAGAGGAGCAGACAGCCTCTTGTGAAGGTAACTGTTCTCATGTTCTGACAATACACAGTGAAGCTCCGTTAAAATTTAACAAAATTATTGCAAAGAATCTCCTTTTTAAAAATGTGTGTGATCCTTTTCTAATATTCATTCTTTGCCATCATACTGCTGTTGTAAGGCAGTGTGGTTGTCAGTGGTTATTTACAGTGTTATAGCAAGGCATATAAGGACCAACTGGTTTATTGAAGGCCATAAAGCTTGCATGAAGCAGAATTTTAAAAATGTATCTGTATATTAAATAGCGTAGGAAAGTGCCCAATCTGAACTATCCTTTCATTAATTTACTCCATTATTCTTTGTTCTTGATACTGTCATGGTAGATTATATGTACTTAGTGATCCCTTTTTTTCCCTAGGTTCAAATGCTGCTGTTAACATGGAAATTTCAGAATCCGTTGGTAAGACGAGAGTTGTTCTATTTCACTATAATAGGACTATAACATAACTACTATTGTGCTTTTGCTGAATCATTGCAAACAAAATTGAAGAATACCTTATTGAGCCTTTGTGTTTTGGTCCTTACTAATTTTCATTGTATCTTTATACTCGGATTAGGAAAGAGATAATTGACCACTAGTATGCATTGACAGATGCAATTGGATTACTTGAACACTGAAAAAACATCAGCTCTTTATTCAAAAGTCATTTCACATTACAAAATAGTCTCACTAACGTGTGAAGTGGCAATTAACAAAAATGTTTAGTAGCATGAATAATCAGAACATGGGAATTGTATCTTCTTGTATTTGTATGACTATTGTGAGAACTTAAACCATTATCCCTCCCCTTTTCTTTCTAAATGTGTCAGTCTACAGATTCAGACCAGCATGATGGACTATATTGATCTTCAGGTGTTTTTTCCCCATAAATTTTTTGCTCTGATAAAACAGAAGTCTCTTAATTTCTGTGAATCAGTTTTCTGATGTCAATGTACAAGAAAGTTTGAAAGCTCCCAGTAATAACCATTTCAGAAACAAGCAGCAGTTGCCTTTTTTTTTAACATAAAAATACATTAACAGCCTGGATAATTGAAATCTTTTGATTGTGTTGTGAGGGTGGGAGCTTTTTTCAGTAGTCATTGCTTTTAGTTTCTTGATCTATTTGAATATATCTAATTTGGTTAATTTTTAGTGGAAAATGGAGAGACAGAAATGTCCCCAGAAGAGTCATGGGACCACAAAGAAGAAACAAATGAAGCAGAACTAGGAGGTGGTCCAGCAGTGGATTCAGGGCCTTCTGAAGAAAGCGCTCAGGAAATGATGGAAGAGGAGGAAGAAATACCAAAACCGAAATCTGTTGTAGCGCCACCAGGTGCTCCTAAAAAAGAGCACGTAAACGTAGTATTCATTGGGCATGTAGGTAAGTTGTAAGTGAATGGGAAGGAGTTGGATCTTTGCACTGTGTATTATCTGGAAGGATTAGAAATGAATCCTGCTTTTTCTAGGGTGTATGTATTCGTCCTGTCTTGAGGGTAATAGGAGCATTCATCCTAGTGAAGCTGCTTTGGAAAAAAATAAATAAATTTAAAGCCAGTCTGTCAGGGGTAGAGTGACGAGGATAAACTGCCTGTGTTCTCTTGGACACAACAGTGTCTGTGTTCACGATTTCTCAAGTACCTGTTCTTTTCAGTGCCTAAGTTACATATCTGTGTCAGTGATCCAAAGGACATAATCGGAAAACAATGCTCCTTTTCTGTTTCAAATGTTTTCAGAAAGTTCTTATTGTTAATAATTGTTATTAAATTAAAAAACATTGTTCAGAAGATTAAAAATGATAGAGCTATAAACAATAGACCAACATAATACAGGGATAATACATAAGAATTTGTAGCACAACATCCCGATTGAATAGTTTCAATAAGTTTCAGGAAAATCTTAAGTGATGTCAAAAGTACGGAAGAGTTATTGGTATGAGTTCTATATTTTCACATATATAATCTCTTATCACTTTATAAGCAGTTTAACTTAGTCCTCAGGTAAATTCAGAACTGGGTCACACAAAATAAAGAGGCAGTGGGCAGATGTACATCCCAATATTGAAAAGCAGCCTGGAGAAGTTAGTAACAAAGGAGAAAGGAAACGGGGAAAGGGCTTTTGCACATGTTTAACCCATGCTTTTGCTGGATCATAGCTTGTTGGGTTTTCTTTGATTATAGATGATGCCAAGTTGATATATATTGATATACACGATTTTCAAAATTCAGTGTGATTGAATGGATGATGAACTCTTGTGGAAGCAAGGGAAGCTGAGAGATACTTCAAAAAATTAGATTAAAATTAGGAAATGCATCTTTGGAAACAAATTAGATGACCTTGTTCACAGAATCATAGAATGGTTTGGACAGAAAGGGACCTTACAGATCATCTAATTCCAATCCCCTGCCATGGGCAGGGACACCAGGTTGCTCAAAGCCCCATCCAACCTGGCCTTGAACACCTCCAGGGATGGGGCATCCACAGCTTCTCTTGGCAACCTGCTCCAGTGCCTCACCACCCTCTGAGTGAAGAATTTCTTCCGAATATCTAACCTAAATCTACTTTTTTTTTTTTTTAATTTAAAACCATTACTCCTTGTCCTGTCACTGCACTCCCTGACAGAGAGTCCCTCTCCAGCTTTCCTATAGGCCCCCTTTAGGTACTGGAAGGCTGCTAAAAGGTCTCCCCGGAGCCTTCTCTTCTCCAGACTGAACAACCCCAACTCCCTCAGCCTCTCTTCGTAGGAGAGGTGCTCCAGCCTCTGAGCATCCTTGTGGCCCTCCTCTGGACTTGTTCTAATAGGTCCATGTCCTTCTTGTGCTGGGGCCCCAGAGCTGAATGCAGTGCTTTAGGTGGGGTCTTAAGAGAGCGAAGTAGAGAGAGAGAGGATCACCTCCCTTGACCTGCTGGTCATGCTTCTTTTGATGCAGCCCAGGATGCAGTTGGCTTTCTGGGCTGCAGGCGCACACTGCTGGCTCACGTTGAGCTTCTCATTGACCAACACCCCCAGGTCCTTCTCTTCAGAGCTGCTCTCAATCAGTTCTCCACCCAGCCTGTGTTTGTGCTTGGCATTGCCCTGACCCAGGTGCAGGACCTTGCACTTGGCCTTGTTGAACTTCACGAGGTTTCCCCAGGCCCACCTCTCAAGCTTGTCCAGGTCCCTCTGGATGGCATCCCTTCCCTCCAGTGTGTCAACTGCACCACACAGCTTGGTGTCATCGGCAAACTTGCTGAGAGTGCACTTGATCCCACTGTTCACGTCACCAACAAAGATATTAAACAGCACAGGTCTCAATACCGACCCCAGAGGAACACCACGTGTCACTGATCTCCACTTGGACATTGAGCCGTTGATCGCAACTCTTTGAGTGCGACCATCCAGCCAATTCCTTACCTACCAAGTGGTCCATCCATCAAATCCATGTCTCTCCAATTTAGAGACAAGGATATCATGGGGGATAGTGTCATATGCTTTGCACAAGTCCAGTTAGATGACGTCAGTTGCTCTTCCCCTATCCACCAATGCTGTAACCCTGTTGTAGAAAGCTAACAGCTTTGTCAGGCATAATTGTTCTTTTTTTTTTCCTAGGATTTTATTTTAAATTGTGAATGACTGAACTATTTCCTTTGGTTTTATTTTATTTTTTTTAGATGCTGGCAAGTCAACTATTGGAGGACAAATAATGTAAGGAAACTAAAAATTTTATTTAAGAGATTTGCTGTTCTGTTTTGTGAATTAAAAATACATTAAGTAAAATAAGTACTTTCTTTCCAGATTTAATCATCATAGACTAATATTTTTATGATAAAATGTCACTCTGCATGTTTAATGTAGTTGCTCATTGTCTTTGGATTTTTTTTTAATTCCGGCAGATCTATTCTTAGGAGTTTCGCTTAATGGAAACAACTGCAAAAGCATGCATTATTAAATTAAAAAAAAAAAAACTCAATTGCTTTCTTAGAACATGACTCTGTTTTTCTTTGCGCTTTTTAAATGCAGTTAAAACTGCTTTATACCCTTTGTTAAACTTTGTACTTTTAGTGAGAATTAAAATATATATATATATTTATATATGTTTATTCCCTGGTGTTAACATTGTCAAGCTTAATTTAATTTTAAAATGTGAAATTAAAAAGTTAACCTTTTAAGTATTTTAGAAACAGTACCTAGAGATTGTGATACTCTTATGAGATAAAAGTAAATAAATGCAGCTTGATCTTATGGTTTGTCAAAAACAAGAAATGGAATGTAGTACATGAAGAAAGAAGTGCTATCCTGCTGATGCAAACTATTCCTATGATTTAAAATAATATTCTCAGCAAAAGTGGGAGGTCTTTGTCTTGGCATTTTCATCTTGTTTTGTTTTGACCAAACTGGAATGTTGGAACTGTCATGCTACATTTAACCTTGTTGTTCATACTAGAGCAAACTGGTGTTTTATTATCTGATGTCTGTTCTCTGTGTACAAGGAGATGGCTCTTCTTAACACTCCTACCAATGTGTTAGGTTCCTAAAGTTTTTTGTAGGAATTTTTCTATGGTCTTTCATTTTTGCAGAATATCCCTTTGTTGTAAGGGAGGTGGGGATTGGGGGGGGGTAACCAACATTGTCATTGACCTTTTATTTACTGCTGTTGTTAATTTTCCTTGTAAACTAAGCAGATTACTGTTATTAGAAGACCAGGGAGAAATATCTGAGTGAAAAACATGAAAGTTGTAATATTATAAAACTGTATGTTCCTCACCTACCTCTTGTGGTAACTGAAAGATCTCTGTTAAATTATCAGATTACTTCTTCTATGTAAAGAGTGAAACAAAAAATATTTTCCTTTACATTTTATAAATGTTTCACTTTTAGTTATTTTTAAAATTCTCCTATCTCAAATTTTACTCTAATTTTGAAATACTGGATTTGACATGTACATAACAGATGTAGATCCTTTTCAAAACTTGCCACTGCAGAACATTTTACAAATAGGCTTAAAAAAAGGTATTTCTCTGCTAAAACAGTAGTGGTGTACTTTTTACAAATAATTCTGTGGCTTTTTGTGGAGAAAAAAATCCACTGCTGTTCACATCAGATTGTTCCAGTTTTTCAAAATAATCTGTAGCAATTGTGTAACTACTTAACTATTTGGAACTACATTTCTGTTTATGTAAAATTACTTTTTTTTCTTCCTAGGTATTTGACAGGAATGGTTGATAAAAGAACACTTGAAAAATATGAAAGAGAAGCTAAAGAAAAAAATAGAGAAACATGGTATGAAACTTACTGAAGATGATAGCATGCCTTTTTCCTTGCGCTGTGATGAAAATGAGAAACTGTTTTTTAATCTCTGTCCCTGTAGAACTTGCGGAAGCAAGTTCTGGAATGGGTTTGGATTGTGGGGTGAGGAATTTCTTGTTTTCCTCCAGTACTTCTTGAACCAGGGATATATGAAACAGTGCAATTCACATTGGAACAGGTTTTGCTGCTTTTTTTCCTTGTATTTTTTTTTTCTTTTTAGAAAGTGCCGTGTTGTCTGGTAAAAGGAGTACAAGACAGACACTCTTCTCAGGCAGCTCTTGGGATTATTCTCTCCGTCTTTCACCTGTAAACAGCAGAGAGATATCTAAAAGACAGATCAAACCTGTCAGTATGGCAGACATGAGAAGAGCGAATGAATAGTTTTGGCAGTAGCATTTATTCATATAAAAACTGAGACATAGGGTCCAGAGTTCTTAAGTTCCTCTGGATAAGAAGATGCTACTTTCATGTATGGATTTTAGGGCCTTGCTTGTGGTTTGTTTTTTGTTGCTGTTGTTGATGATTTGTTTTTTGTGTGTGTGTATATACAGCCCATATTAGCAGCCTGCCTTTTCCTTTTGCCCTCAGACAGTACCTGGAAAGCTGGTTTCCCTTTAGGAAGCTTTTCATTTTGGGCTGTTGTAGGGGGAAGTAGGGAGTTGAGAGGGCTCTGGAACAGCAGCAGCCAAAAACTTCCTTAGCAGGAGAGCAGCAATGGAGCACTCTAGGGGTGGGCATTGACCTGAATTAATTGTATTATGTGTGAGAGCAAGGGATAGAAAGGGTGACATATGTTCTTTTTATCAGGCAAGCATCATTTCCCCTGTTGGGAGTTGGCCATGATGATAAATATTTAGGGACATCCCTCAAAAACAATGGGCAACTTAGAAACAGATTTCTTCCTCCCCCTCCTTTTAGAGAGTTGCAAGAAGTGCCTTCTTGAATGCTATTTTTATTCTTTAAAACGCATCATGATATACAACACGAAGTATGGCATGCATCTGTGTCATTATCAAAGATCTTGTTATCTTGTTTTGTATGTTGAGAGTCTTGAAATTTGAACAATTTTACTTTGTAATTTAAAAAAATCTATAATCTATACCTTAGTGCAGTTGAAATTTCAGTCAAAGGCTTATTCACCCCCATACCCCCCAAAAAAAAAGTGCAAAAGAAGCTCCTCATCCAGCTCCCATGCAGATTCTTGTTTGACTTTTGTAAGCTGAGTAAAACTTGACCTTTGGCTTAGCTGAAATCTGCTAGAAACACAGGCCGTGGTGAAGACAACACGTAAAAGTATGTGCACTGGTACAAACCAAAAGCCATCTAGCTCATTATCTAGACCTCAGTTAGTGCAAATAGCTGCTACCTAGGTAGAGTGTGATTATATATCAAACCTCCTGAGCTGAAGATGACATCTTTGTGTTTGATGTTCCATCCCTCATCACTGCTCAGCTTAGTTAGCTTTGTCTATTCAGACATTATCCAGAAAATAGAAAAGATAAACTAAAGATATTTATAAGCTGCTGCAATGGTTGAAAATAATGGTGGTTTTAAGCCAGTTCAAATTATTACTACTTTTCTCCTTACTGGGAGTATTAATTTGATTCTCTCCTTTCTCTTCACCAATTTTCACAAAACCTGAATGAGCTAAATCTTTTTTTTGAAATTTCAGTTCATCTGTCTTAACCTTAAGTCTAACTTGATTGTCAATGGGATAAAATATAATTAGGAGGGAACAACCATTGATACAATCAAAGATAGGATGAATAAAGGTACTATCTATTTCATAGCCAACTTCTGTTTAACTTTGAGGAAAAAAAAATATGTGCAAATCAGAACTAATTGTTGAGTTAATTATGTTGAGAAAGAGAGGAATTACTTTGTATTTGATCCAGAAGTGTTTTTCAAACTGGAGCAAAGCTTGATACTTTAGCATTTGAGGTTAGATCATAGCTGGAGAAGTTAGGAACTGAAAAGTGTTGTTCGGAATTGCACAGGTATATGTGTGGGACAGCTAGCACTGGGCAATACAGCTCGCTATATATACACACAACTTTAAATAACAGTTGCTATTGGTGTTGGAAAAGCTTTAGTTTGGCAGTGCTGATGTGGTTAGAAGTGTTGAGGGGAAAAAAAGACATTTTATGATAACCAAATCTTCATACTTAATTTTAGTGAAAATTAATATAAAAACAATATTTGGGTTGTTTTTTGTAGGTACCTTTCGTGGGCCTTGGACACAAACCAAGAAGAACGAGACAAAGGTAAAACAGTAGAAGTGGGTCGTGCCTATTTTGAAACTGAGAAGAAACACTTCACTATTCTAGATGCTCCTGGACATAAGAGCTTCGTTCCAAATATGATTGGTGGGGCTTCTCAAGCTGATCTTGCAGTGCTGGTAAGGGCAAATCAGTTTTTTTTTATTTTGGATGTATTGTGGCATTAAGCTTTTTGTTGTTGTTTGTTTACTCATTCGGTTGGTTACATTGGCCAAAATTTAAATCTTAAGTTTGCCAAGTTGAGTGTTTTTTGAAGTAACTTAATAGCTTCATAAAATTGTCCACAGTTTTCATGTGGTTTTTATATATGTCCGAGCAGAAACTGATAGATAATATTGAGGTTATACCAGTGTGTTTTCCAAGCTTTTACCAATTTTGACTACCCAAAGTTGTGTTTGATTAAGGTGATATTACCTATTGTCTGTTGTTCTACTGAGAGAATTGTAGAACTTTTATTAAAATGTGTATTTTTAATTAGGTTATTTCTGCAAGAAAAGGAGAGTTTGAAACTGGATTTGAGAAAGGTGGACAAACAAGAGAACATGCCATGTTAGCAAAAACAGCAGGTGTAAAACATTTAATAGTTCTTATTAATAAAATGGATGATCCGACTGTAAACTGGAGTAATGAAAGGTGAGTTTAATATTTAAAACAAAACAGAAAAAAAATCATCAGAAGATACTGAAATAAAATAATTCCTAAGCAAAGTAATTTTGCATCCATTTTTGCTGGAAACTTGGAAACTTTATTCTGAACCTGAAAGGAAGTGACTCTGCTTTCAGTTATTTACTTTGCCAGATTTTTGATTGCTTGGCCATGTTTCTGCTAAGCTCCTATCTTAGGTTTGAAGAGAACAGCATTATCCTGTTCACCTTGTATGCACTTACCCTGTATTATTTGGAGGGTTTTTTATGATAAGCTGAACTGAATAAGCAAATAATACATTAAGTGATTCATGATTGCAGTCTGAGAAGGAGGGAGGAAGGGAATCTTGCGATATTACAGGCCAGGTAAAAATAACTAGAAAGACAATATGTAATCCTTAAATAACTGTAATAATAAGAATTGAGTTCTTTTCTGCCTTAATGCTCAAATGTTACGAAAGAGCTTTAATTTTCCTAAGTGTCAAAACAGAGGTCTTTTTAAGGCTTCTGTCACATCTTTCTTCTTGTCCCTTTAAGCTGGATGCTAAAAGCATAATTTAGTCTTTTCCTAGAGATACTTGTATAGTGATGGGATACAGTTTTTCCTTCTACAGTGTGATAAGAAGAGTTGTCAGAACTTGCTGTGCTGTCAAGAATCATGAAAGTTTTTGAGGAAAACTATGAGGGATTTTGCAACCTTACAACATCAGCCTGGTGTGCTAAGAGAATAAGGCATGGCCAATTGTGCTGTTTCGGTCCTGCCCCAACCTTCCCCAAATTTTTAACATTATCGAATTCAGCAGAAACTGAAGGGAAGAAGTGTAATAGATATAAATAGCATTAAGTCTTACAAAATGATATAGAAGATTAGAAGAGACAAAGCCATCACTAGGGTGAAAGCCTGCAGAATGACCTCAGTAACTGTCTGCATGGTCTGTCCTGCTATCTTGGCTTGTATCTCTTGCTTAAAAACAGATATAGCATAAGTTGCTGCTTACCCAGCCCAGTAATGGGGGTATGGCGGAGAAAACTGGTGGTGCTTTATGGAGTGGAGGAATGGGGGAAGTAGGCGATACCAAGTTGTGCTGGAAGACTGGGGAGAGGATGCAAATAGGCCACCAACCTTATAGTTTTGCTACTTACAGAATAACTTAACAACAAAATTAGACTTGTTTAATTTTCATCAGTTGTTTTTAAGCATAATTTTATGTCATGTTGGAGTAATTTAAGTTTATCTTAATCTGCTTGTCATTTTAATAGATATGAGGAATGTAAAGAGAAACTGGTGCCATTTTTGAAGAAAGTTGGCTTCAATCCCAAAAAAGATATTCATTTCATGCCCTGCTCAGGACTGACTGGAGCAAACCTTAAAGAACAGTCAGAATTCTGTCCTTGGTATATGTATGTATCTTAAATTCAATGACTTGAATATTAGTTATATTTCAATAAAAGTAAATGCTACGGTGAAGCTAGGAAGAAGTATAGCTTGGTGTATTGTAGTAATTCAAGAATAATTGGCTAAAGTGCTTGAGGAAAGAGGATCAGAGCAACAAGAACACAGAGCCATGTAATCAACCAAATAAAAGCATTTGCTAACTGCAGAAGATTAAAGTTAGCAGACTCTTAAAAGTATTAGCAGTATTTTAATTTTTGGCTTTGTGAAATTGAATGCAATACCATCACTTGAATTTTCCTGTGATGCTGCATTGGACATGTTGCTAGGATGAGTAATTGTTTGATGTGAACAGTTTGCTTGAAACTGGAATATAATTAGTGACGAGTCATGTCTCCCACTGGATTTCATGTTTTCCAATATTGTTCATGGCAGTTAAAACATATTAACAAAAATCTTGTTTGGAACTAGCTTATGGTTTTGCATATCCAAAACAAATTTAGTTAGATTATAAATCTAGCAAGATTCTCAGGGGGATAATGAATGTGTGTAAAATATGCCTGGGATGCAACTTAAAAACTACATGCACTTCCTAGGTGTTAACATGTTAATTAGGGTAATGTGGATGCTAATGGTGGGATGTTATGATAGACAGAGCTGTCTTAGAGGTCTCTGTTCTTAATGATGACAGAATGAAAATCCTTCCCTTTCTGAGACTGCATTTATCCATTCTGAGTAATTTTCAAATAGATGGGTGCTCACATAACTGAAATAAATGCCTTCTGCTTTTAGTGGACTACCATTTATTCCATACCTGGATAATTTGCCAAATTTCAACCGTTCAGCTGATGGACCAATCAGGCTGCCAATTGTGGATAAATATAAGGTACAAATTAAAATAATAGTATTGAAAAGATAAATGGACTATTTTCAGAAAGCAGTAGATGGACTATTTATCATATTTTTAGAGGGTATCCTTTTTTCTTTGATATGTCTACATTTCCAACTGTGGAACAGTGGCGGGGAGGGGAAGTAAATCATTTGATGTTATATGAGACGCATAAAATCTGTAATCTTTCATGAGAACAGCTTCTGAAATATTAAGTATTGCAGTGGTATATAACTTCATTGGGTTCAGTAATCATACTTACAATTAAGTATGATAATAAAGCAGACTTTTTAGAAAAATGTTGTTAATTTTTATGTAATAATTTCTTTTCATGAAGGATATGGGCACTGTGGTCCTTGGAAAGCTGGAATCAGGTTCTATTTGCAAAGGACAACAGCTTGTGATGATGCCAAACAAGGTATGGTAAAGTTTAGGTATTTAGAAAATTTCTACCCTGAAAACAGCTTGATTCTTAAAGATATTAATTACTTTTAATCAGAAAATTTTCTATTCAGTTGAGCAGAACTAAGCACTCATTACATGACTGATGTACCCAGGTGTGTGTGTGTCTCATTGACTTCCTTAGAATTCAGAACTCAAGTTGTATATCCTTAGTAAACTGAATTGCTGGGCAACAAATCATTAGAGTTTATTTGAACTGTGTATTACTTTGCATTTGTACAGAAGGCCCACAAAATTTTTTCTTGCTGTGGGTTAATATTGCTCAAAACTTTCCTTCTTTTCCTTTTTTCTTTTTTTTTTCTTTTTGCCAAAGGGAAATAAAAAAAAATTAAAAGGATGCAGACAGTACACTGTGTTACAATGAAAGACCTAAAGTTAAGAATAGGTTGTTTATGCAGGTAGGTGGCTGTTACTCTAAGATCACTATTTGGAATCGTTGTGCTGCCCTGAAGAATATGAAAATGAAGGATGTGAAAACATAGTTTGGGAGAGACAGAAGACAAGAATAGCGTACTCAGCTAATGGTGATGTTTGTGTCCCTTGGTTTCTTACAAAAAAAAAAAAATTTGGAAATGTTGTTCTTGCCTATTTATGTCATCTTGATTTAAGCTGACACTTTTTCCAGTTCTGTACACTGAGGTAGTTTGCTAGAAAATGTCTCAATACTCAAATGTACAATACATTTACAGCTTATTGAAAACTGGTATTTCTTAATCAAAATATGCCAATTCCCATATCACCTTTCTGTAGAGCTGCTTGAAGTTAAAACTAATTTTAGACAGTTTGAGATTGTTTTTCAGTTTTTTTAAGATCATTTAACAGACAAGAGCTCTTTATAAAACTGCTTGATATGCATCTGACATTAGTTATTTTGAGGTTGATTAGGAGAAATCAAGGAACTGTAAATGCCTTTAACCAAACTGTTGCAGAATTTGTATTCAGTAAATATTCAGTGCTTTTGATGACACAATTCTTTTATTAATTGCTTTGGCAGTTAATGAGGATTGAACTAAAGAGCAATTGACCTTTCCTGAAACTACATTTAAAAAAAAAAAAAAAAACCTTCTCTGCTTTTTCAATATTGTTGTTTTCTAATAATACATAAAGATATCAGGAGATAGGTAACAGCATATAGGAAGACCAAGAAGATATATTTCAATGTCTGCTTGGAGAGTGTTTATACCTCTGTTTTTTTTATCATCTTTTCCAGAAACTCTTGTAGAATTCTGAGATTCTAGGATTTCCTGGATTGCATTAATATTCAAACCATTATATTTGGAATGTAATGAGTCTGTACAACCATGTAGCTAGCATTCTTTTTAGTCAATAATATGCATCCATTGTTTCTCTCATCTCTTTGTAAATTTTAAACTAATTTCATTTTGAGACATAGTGGATGTTTTTGAAATTTGCTTTCTATTGAACATACAGACTAATTCATATAATTCTATGTTATTTGAATAAATACAGTGTTTTAAATTTTAATGACTCATCATGCAAATGTTTTACATTTTCTGAAGCTTGCAGAACCAAATATAATGGACTTAAACTACAAATGTGTGTGTTTATTGAAATCCTGTTATATTAGTGATTTTTGTACCAGGCTAAAATATTCAATAATAGAAAACTGCATTTTTGCTTTAAGCACAACGTGGAAGTTCTTGGAATCCTTTCTGATGATGTAGAAACTGATTCAGTAGCCCCAGGTGAAAATCTAAAGATCAGACTGAAGGGAATTGAAGAGGAAGAGATCCTTCCAGGATTTATTCTCTGTGATTCCAATAACCTGTGTCATTCTGGACGCACGTTTGATGCCCAGGTAGAATAATTAACATTTGATACAAGTGGGTAAACTGCATTGAAATATTTTGCCTGTGTTACACCAAATGTAATTTTCAGTTGTTCTTAGTTTCAGAGACTTCTCACTCGCTGTCATATCTCTAAGCTGACAATACCATACGTACCTATTCTGACATCATCAATCCAAGTTTTGAAAATGTCATTTGTTTTGCGTGTAACTTCTCAATTAAGTTTTAGACACCTATAATCTTGAAAGCAAGATCGTCAGGCCAATTCTTCAGTTTCATGTTTTCGTAGAAGAAACAACTTAGTCATCTCTAAATGTTTCTTCAACAAAGATGTTATGTTTGTGCATTGTTGAACTATATGTTTTAATATAGCTTTATATTCAGTTATTCTATGTGCTTTTATAATGAAATGAGGAAAAATGAACTTGTTTTTAATTGTTTTACAGATAGTGATAATTGAGCACAAATCCATTATCTGCCCAGGTTATAATGCTGTGCTGCACATCCACACCTGTATTGAAGAAGTTGAGATAACAGTAAGTGTCCTTAAAATAACAGTAAGTTGTGATGTGAATATAGACAATGCACTTGTTGGGGTGAAGAGTTCTCTAGAATGATTAATACTGCAAAGCTCCAGCCTTGATTGGAATCTTTGGTTAGTACCATAACACAACCAAAAATGTCCATAACTGCTAGCATAAGCCTTCTGAAAAGTGCAGTAGGTAATGATTGATTCTCTTATGCAGTAAGTCCTAGAAGTTTCTTTCCAAGTATTTGCTTTCCTAGATGATTCTTCAATCTCTTTTAATTTTTTTTATTTATTTATTTTTTACAGGCCTTAATCTGCTTGGTGGACAAAAAAACAGGAGAAAAAAGTAAGACACGGCCCCGCTTTGTGAAACAAGATCAAGTATGCATTGCCCGTTTAAGGACAGCAGGAACTATCTGCCTTGAGACATTCAAAGATTTCCCTCAGATGGGTCGCTTTACCTTAAGAGACGAGGGTAAGAGTGCTTGATCAACAACTAACTGCTGCAAAAATACTGTTATTTTAAATAGATCATGCATGGCAATGAAGTACTAGAATGCCAGCATCTAGCTGAAATTGCTGCATCTGCAATAACAATAGAAAGTAAATCTAAGTAAATTGTTGTTGTTGTGCAGAGTTCTTGCTAGTAACAAGAAGTGTGTTTTATTTTAGAGGAATAATGTACAGAAAGGTGCACCGTGAAACAAAAGGTTGAATTTGAAAAACTACCAGCACTGTTTTCCTAATGCATCCTGGAATTTTCCCCTTAAGATACAAATACCATAGTATCTCTTTTTAAAGGTAGAAAAGATAAGGGGTTTTCTATCTTTAAAAGCAATAAAGAGATCTGGCAGAATCATTCTGCTTTGCATTCTCCTTAAACGAACATAGAGTACACTTTCCACAATCCATAGTGTATTCTTTACTGTGAAAATAGCAGTTTTTCTATTTCTAAGATTTTACTGTGCTTTTAAAATATACTGGTGCTTTCATCCTACAATACAGCAATTTATTCTCTGTATTATTTCTAGTACTCTGGAGAGTCTGTATTTTTGGGGAAAGTTTTCACGTTCTGAGAGATTTATGTATTTTTTCACAATAAATGTAACTGTAGTGTTTGTCTCCTTGGTTTAGGTAAGACCATTGCAATTGGAAAAGTTCTGAAACTGGTTCCAGAGAAGGACTAAGCATTTTTCTCAATGACCCCCGCACAATACTGTGAGGAAAATCGACTCTGCAAAAGCCTACTTCACACAGCCTTCTTATTTTCTGCCCATTGATAAACTTCTCCCCATATTTTGCAAAGACAAATTTCACAGCAAAGGTCCACATTATGTCAGCTTTCTCATATTGAGAGCTCTGCTATGCCACTGTTGAATTTCCCCCCCAAATTTTTTTTTTCCTCCCAAATTCTGCTTCCTTGGAAAGATTCGGCAATAGCTTTGTAAGTGATGTGGACATAATTGCCTATAATTATGAAAATCTAACGGATTTTTAATGTTTAATTTCCCCCAACATATATATTAAGACCTCTTTTTTTTCCAGGCAGATCATTCAGAGTGTGCGAGTGTGTGTGCACATGTTACAAAGATGACTACCATGTTAATAAACTATTCAATTTGAAATCTTTTTCGGTATTTGAATTGCTTTTGAATAATGTTTTTTATCCGGATGTAACGCAGTTGCATTAGCTTTTTAACTTTCCAGTAACCTAGATATTTGGTTACCTGGATTTTTCTAAACTCCTCAGCCTCCCCACACACACACAGTTTTAAATGAGGCAATTAGGCACTCAGCCAAGTTTGTATTAAAAGAATTAGTTTTGCCCCTTCCCTTTGTTGAACGCATTCTTAAAATTAAAAACATTCATGCAAATGTGGCACCTTCATTAGCTTTATATTTGTTAATATCTTCAGTGAACTTAGGTTGACTTAACATCATTACTAGACACAGTAAGTCAATTTTGAAGGCTAGAACTACATATTGTGTCCTTATAAAAATTCAGCATTGTTAAATTCTTAACTGCAGAAAATGCTAACAACCAGTAAATCAGTGAAATTGCAAAAATAAGAATCTGTGGCAATAGTGCCTATTAGTATTTATAAGAGCTACGTTTTGTGGGAGAACTGGGCCAATTAAAAAGTGCCAGTTTATATAAGTTACTCAGTTCATCCTGTCTTTAATTTACAGGGCTGGATAATCCTTGCTGTTTTAAAGAACAGTCTGAACTGAGAGGGAGAAAGACTATTTAAATCCCTAAGAATTTGCACATACTGAAATATGGGAGGGTCAGAATCAAGCACAGTCTGTAAATTTTTGCATATCAAAAAGCAATGTAAGCTTATGAGGACCAGTGAAGTTTTTCTTGAAATTAAAAGCAAAACTGGTTCAGCATAAAGCTTACTCTCAGTACAACTTGAAGGAGCTGCATAATAAAACCCTACTTAGCTGCACTTTGAAAGTGGACTGTCTACAATTGCTATCCTGATTCTAACAATTAGGATGAAGGCTAACTGATATTTTTCATTTTCCAGAGTATTAGTAGTATTAAAAAGTATCTCCAGAGCTTCTTCAGAATGTCTTAAACGAAACATTTTCAGTTGTACAATTTTGGTGAGCCCATCTCCTCCCCCAAAAATTTACAGTCTAGTGACTGTATCTGAATTCACAGAACTCAAAACTGAAACAGATTTACCTTTATTTTTATTTTTATTTTTTTGGTTTTGTTTGTTTCTTTGTAACTGTGGAACTCCCATTCATTTCACTTACAGCTACATTGTATGGACAGAAGAAGTTATTGTCCTTCAGTTTCATATGACTACACTTGTAGCTACCGTAATGCATGGAATTGAAATAAATTTTATTATGTCTGCAAATCTCTGGGCTTTTATTTTTTTGGTAAATCAGTACCATTTTTTTCCCTACCAAGTGAACAAAAAACACAGTTCCTTGGCTCTTAAACTAATGAAGAAATTAATAGCCAAGGAAAGTTACTGTCTTGTTCTTATTCTGGATTGACTTAAAATTTCCACATATCTCATACTCCTTTCTTGAAGTAAGCTTATAAATTTGAAATTTGCTGACTATTATTGGAGAATACTTAGATTCCTAAATTGTTAAACTTTTAAAACCTTGTTTTTGTTCAAGTACTGAAATGCATCTCAAGGCTACATGATGCTCCAGTGGGATTTTTCACTTTAGAACAAACCTAGTGAGAAATTCTAAAGCTTCATTATATTGGGGCTGTACTGAGTATTTATTATTAAACAGAAAAATCACCTGGTGGGTTGAAATACTAGTAGATAGAAAGTTTTAGCATTTCCATAACTCATCCTATCTAGTGCATTTGATTACCACTTCCATAAATCTAGTTAACATCACTTTGTAAAAGGAACTTAAACTATTTCAAGTTCATTAACAGACTCTACATTTTGCAATTAGATAGTGGTAAGCTGTATGAGGTTTTCTATTTGGGTATAAAATATTTGCATTCTCTTAACATTTAAACATACTGATATGAAAATATAAAGCATAGGTCTACACAATTTGGCTGCATTTTTAGATAGAAGAGCTAAGAGTAAATTATATTTGAATAATCCTCAGATTACATCTCAACTTTTTCATTACATCTCTATTCTACATTTGATAGTCCCATTTTTACTATTATTGAGTACAGCTAGATCTAGATGAAAGGGGAAAAAAGTATGGCTTTGTTTGAAATAAATACTCCTTGCTGATTCACTGAGGTAATAAACCTTTTTAAATAACCATTTTGAATACTTCCTTTTGTCAACATGTGGTATGCTGCTTTGAAGAATAAATAAAATAAGGAGCTGTGCAACCACAACAGTAAAAAATAAGCAAACAAAAATAAGTAATAGAAGTTGGACTGAAGCTATAGGAACCATACAAGCATGGCCAGTGTAGCTGTGCTAGCATATGGTACTGGCAGAGTATTCCTGGGTCCTGGACTGGATATAGCTTATACCAGCAAAACTGTGAGGGAGTTTCTGCAGAAAGGAAGGATTTGGGTTTTTTTCCCCCGGTATAATTGCATTTATAGCAGCCTTTGTATGCAGTGTGGTACTAATCAGGATCACACCTCTTTTCCCTGATTGTTGGCCAAAGTTTGTAGTGTAGATATGGCTTAAGTGTATAGCCATGATGTAACTTATAAATTATAATTATGTAAATTAAGACCTTATATGTCATTTAAATGAAAGCCTTGATATATGTAACAGTAATTAAATGTAAAAAAAAAAAAAAAAGTATACAGCAGTACTAATTATTTTGCAACAAGAAAATAATTACTTGTTTCTGCAAGTTACCAAGAAGTAAAGCACACTAAGTGGAGCAAAGAGTACAGCAATCAGTTGACTAACATTGCCATCAACTATCTATCTGAAACCATTCCTGCTACCTTGGTTATCTTTGCAGACAATCGGGAACTAATCTACAACCATACGATGGCACTGGTATCCTGAGATGCTCGTTCTGGTAGTAAACTGTATTCTTGAACAACAAGCTACTGATGATGGTGTAATAGTGTTGTAAGAAAAATGGCTGCTCTAAGGAGGTTCATCCATGGGGATATTTGCTGGTCATGAATTTTATGTTTTTTTTGTGGCATAAAGGCCCAGCGAAGATTGCTCAATGAAGAACCTCTGATTTAGACTATTTATGGCACCAGTCCATAAAAATTGTTAATTATGAGAAATGTGTTTTTATAAGTGTTTATTAATGAATATTACCTAAGGAAAAAAAAAAAAAAAGATTGTTTCAATTGTCCCAAGTATTTAATTCTGTATTACTCTGGCTTTTTGGTTCTTAATGCAGAGTGTTTAAATGATGATGTTAAAGCAGATGAAATGTACTCCAGATAAGACTGTTTTCTTTCTGAACTGATACTTAAAGGTTCTTGCTTATTCTGCTGTTTTTGTATACACTACAGAGGATTTGGTAAAGAAAAATATACCAACAAAACTGGAGTTACTACTGAAGATTTTATATCGTGAACCTGTTTCTTTCCTTGTGTTTATTTTAATGCACTATAAGCATAACAAAATATTTCTTTCCCTCTGAAGAAATGCTAGAAAGGAATCTAGTCTAAATATAAAATGGAAATTTATGCTAACAAACCCAAAATCTGTTGTGTGTATATATAGTTTTTAATAATACTTATGCTTTCATCAGCTTTCCTTCCCAAAAAAGCTCAACTTCAATGTAAGTTCCAATGTAAGTCATCTGCCCTCAGTTAATTACACATACACCTAAGAAAGTCCACATACTTCTGATTAAAAGTAATGAGAGATGACAGACTAACCATTGGATGAAAAGATGTATTTGGGACTGCATTCCTGTCTGTTAAGCCTGTAGAACTGATGATAGGCAAAGGATTATAACAAGAGAACTTTACAGCTTGTGTCACAAAGACAGGTGTTCTTCTGAAACAGTAGTTTTTGAATAACTGAATAACTTGGAATGGAAGCATCTATCTAGCTGACAGTTAATTAGATTATAGCTGGAGGCTTACACTAGGATTGCAAAGGAACACAATCTAAAGAGAACTAGTGCTTGAACAGAAGTAGCAGGAGGATTCTCATCTTAGGTCTCTATAAAGTGTACTTCTTACTCCTTCTGGTTTCCTTTCTCCATATTCTTTATGCTACTTTTGTTGCAAGGAATACACTTTATAAAGTGAGACCTGGGATTTTGATATCTCCCATCAAACAATCTGGAGGAACACAAGCCTGGCATTGGAACTTTTGGAATGCACAATAAGGGAATAATCTTAAATCTCAAAGATCTGCTTACAGCAGAAACAATTGCTGCTTGTACATCCCCCTTGCCAGGACGAAGTATAAAATTAGAGTTAAATAGAAACATTATCTGAAGTAGCAAGATAGAAAGGCTGGCAAGTATGTAATTTTAAATCTTAGCAGTTAAATAAGTGTGAGGTGACCTAAGGAAAAACATACTTTCATCAGCAGAGAGAGCTAAATTGAAAGCTACATCAGAGTACACAGAGTTTAGTTTACAGGGATAACATTTACAAAAGTAACAAATGTAACTTCCCCTAGAAATAGAGTAACCATTAATTTGTGAACTTACAAAATTAAAAGCATACTCTTCCTAGTTTGTACCCATTGCATACAACTCCTACTAAGCTGAAATATTTCTTATCCAGAGATTAATTTATTTTCCCATGGCAGCTCTATTAGCTATGTCAAACACCGTTCAAGAGAAAATGATCATACTAAGTCGGTTAAACCGCATCTGCTGAATTTTAGTCACGTCAGACTTAAAAAGTTGCAGAAAAATGTGCTTGGATGAGACTGATATGTGAGAAATTTGAGTCATTAATAACAGTCACTCAAAGTAATAGTGACTAATAATAATCCCTTTAATTTATCTTACTAATGCTATGCTGACCCAATACAGTCAAGCTTCAAACATACTGTTCAATCACCTCTTACAAAACTAGCCTAGCTTATTTTCAAGGAGATTTCCCAGTCATCTGACTTTTTCTGTTTTATTTTAACATCTCACAATAATATGTTGATGTTTTATTAAAACATCTACTGTAAAATATGCAAGGCCTATGCAGAGATAGGAGCAAGGCTAATACAATTATCAGATTATAAAATGCCACAGCTAGTATCCTATGCATAAATCCTACCAGCGCTGAAAAGATTTTAATGAGTCTGCCTGATTTAGCTACTCTGCATGGTCCTAGCTTTTCAATAATTTCTCTAATCAATACTTCATACAACAACTACATGGCAACAAAGGATGGCTTTTCTTTTTCCTGACCAGTTTCATTTATCTTATTTGTCCAAAAATCACACAATAGAAAGTTAAAACTTCTGGTTTACAGGACTTTTTTTTCACTAATATCAATCAGCATATAACCTATCTACAGTAAATTACATTAAGTCAATTAGTATGCAAACAACCTTCTAAACTGTATGCCTGTCTCATTACAAACTGTGAAGGCGCAACTAAGTGATGTTGAAGCTGCCTGAAGTCTTCCTTGGGGAAGCCTTGAAGCCACCGACTCTTCAATGTTACCCTGTGAACTCTACCAGCAGAGTGAAAACATAAATCATTACGTAAAGGAGCTTGTCTAGACTAGGGTATTTTAATTCCTTTCTCTTTGCACTGGCACACTGACTGAGTAACAAATTTGTTGGAAGACATATAAAGGAATAAAGGCATAACTGGAAAGGCAAAAAGCTGGCAAAACTCTGGAGGTGAAGAGTGAGTGACAGCCAGGTGGCAGCTTACTTGCACAATGAACGCAGAGCACCAAAGCTGCCAGGGAACACACAGCACTGTAAGAACAAGGTGAAAATAGCTCCAGGGTAGATTTGATGTCAATACAACGCACTTATGCAGTGTGGAACTGGATGGCATCAGTGTCCCAAAGTTAAGCTATTTCCATGTAGTCAGTCAATGCATTTCTAAACTGAACAGAGATGCAGTAGTTCTGCCTTTACTATTCACAAATAACGAAGAAATGGTTTGGCATGTGATAATCAATGGTGGCCTCAACTGCAGTGGCCAGGAAATACTGGAGTTCAAGATGCTGAGGAGTGTGAGGAGGATGAGTAGCAGAGAACAGTCCCTGGGCTTCAGGAAAGAGACTTTGGTTTACTCAGGGAACCAGGAGGCAGCACCCCATGGGAGGCAGCTCTGAAGGGTAAAGGAGCTTAGAAAAGCTGGCAGCAGATCTTTAAGGACAACCTCTTCAAATCATAACAAAGGTAGCTCCTGATACTCAGGAAGACAAGTAGATCTATCAGGAGATTGGCTTGGCTAAACAGGGAACTTATGGCAGCATTCCAGTGCAAAAAGACGGTAATACAGGAGGTAAAATCAAGGACAGGCTGCAAAGAAGGAATGTAGAAACATTGCTCAGGCATGTAGGCATTGTCATAGGAGAATCAAAGCTGACCTAGAGTTGTCCCAGGATATCAAGGGCGACAAGAACAGTTTCTAATGCTTTGAAAGGAAACTGGGGGAGGATCCCAATGACTGGAGAGGAGCGAGTGTTTCACCTCCTTCAAAAAACACCAGGAGGGCAATCTGGGAGCCACAGGCCACTCATCCTCACTTGGTCCCTGGAAAAATCATGGGACAAGTCCTCTTGGAATACATGAAGGAGCTGCTTGTGAACAATTAGCATGGATTGATCAAGTACAAATCATGCCTGCCCAACCTGATTACATTCCATAACAAAATGACTGAATTTGTGGATGAGGGGAAAAGAGTGGATGGCATTTACCTCAACTTTAGCATGGCTTTCAACAGTCTCCCACAGACTTCTGGTATCTTAAACATTACAGTCTGGGTGGGTGGCCAACCAGCTGGCTATTAACTATTTGGACAATGGGGTTCTGAGGGCAGAGATAATGTCTTGTACTCTACCTAAAGGCCACCAGCAAGCAGAGCACCACTGGGGTTTATTCTGGGATGTGTTCTGCTTAATATCTATCAGTGACTTGGAGCATGGTCTCATCAAGTTTACAGATGACATCAAAGTCAGGGACAAGCCAAAACCCTTCTGAGGCAGGGCTCACATACAGAGGGACCTGGGCAAGCCCGAGGGATTAGCCAACACAAACCTGTCCACATTCAACAAAGACAAATGCAAACCTGCATTTGGGAAGGGGTAGTCCCTGGTGACAACACAGGCTGGGGAATGACTGCGGAGCAGTTCTGCTGGAAAGGACGTGGGGGACAGCAGGCTAAACACGAGCCGTGTAAACGCGTTCCCTGGAGGCAAAGGTGGGCAGCAGCATCCCAGGCTGTATCAACACAGCACCGTCAGCAGACCAGGGCAAGGGATTATGACCCAAATCTTTTCTACCGCGAGGATACAGCCATGCGAATACGCTGCTGGACAGAGAGCGCTATCTCCCTCCCGCAGGTCGCGAAGGCCGACTGCAGACAGCTCCGAGCAACCTGCCCTGGCCTCCAGCTGCCCCCGCTTTTTGAGCGGCTCGGACCGGAGGCCTCCGCTGGTCCCTTGCGGGCTGCGTCAGCCGGGCAGCTGCGCGACCCATGCGGCAAAGCCGCCTCCAGAGCGCCCTGCCGCCCGGCCCCGGCCCCCCCGCCCGCTGCCCCGGCC
>VXAA01003891.1:181967-192932 GCA_013399115.1 Anseranas semipalmata | reverse complement strand
TTGGCTTGGCTTTAACTGCGGCTGCTGCCGCTGTGGTGCCGTTGCAGGTGCGGAAGGCGGTGGGGGCCCTCCTGGCTTTCGCTAGAAGCAAGGCCAAGGGGGACGCGCTGCTCCTCAACGAGAACGAGAGCGTGCACCTGCTGGTGACGGTCTGGAAGATCCCGCGGGTGGCACAACTCATCAAAATGTAAGGAACCGGCCCCCGGGTGCGCAGCTGCAGGGGACGCTCGTGCTGCTGCTGCTGGGCCCAGGGGAGCTGAGTGCCGCGGGCCTGGGCTGCGAGCAGGGGGGAGCGGGAGCTGCGAGCGCCCCCTGCGCGCCTCGGGAGCGGTTTCGTCGGGTGCCTGTTGCGAGGCGTGTGCCTTTCGGTCCTTAAGCTCAGGAAGAGAAATCAGGCTCTTGTTGGTCTTAAGTCACCACCAAAGCATTCAGAACACCCCTGCTTCTTTCTGGCGGTACCCAAAAGTGAATGCGAAGCGTAAGTCTTCTCTTAAACAGTACCTGCTCTACACCAAGAAAGGGTACATCTGTTTATCTGGGCAGCAGTACTACAGAGACTGGCAATTTACTGGATGCAGCCAGGGTGTAAATGGAGGATGGACGGTCCTCCTCCTCCTCCCACGGCCTATGTGCTAGCTGCTCCTGGCAGCACGGGTGGATTCAGCGTGGTATATCTGGAGCCAGGGGATATGTTTGTTTAGCTTCTGGAGTTCTGTGTGCTTTATAAAGTATAGGTTCCGCTGTGGACACTCGGTAGTTAGTGAAGTTGTTTAGCAAAGAACAGAAGCTGCATATAGTGTTTCCCTGTAGTGCTCGTTAGAGGGTAATGATCTTTGTAGACAACATAGACCTAGTTCTGGAAAAAACTTCTATCTCTTCTCCATCTCATTGTAGACCACTGCCCCATAGCATTCGAACAGAAACAGCTGAGGTCTGCCTGTTCACAAAGGATGAACCAGATCTGTCTGCAGAACAGACTGAAAATCTGTACAGGAAACTTTTAACCCAGAATGGGATCACAAGTGTTAGCCAGGTAAGAGGGAAAGATGATGATATAACACAGTACTGTTGTGTCTTCTTGTACCAGTGAAAAGGGAAAATATTTTTTTTTCACTGTTTAATGTTCTAATCTCAACAGTTCTGAGTTAATCTTACTACCTTAATAGTAAGATTTTTCTTACTATTCAAACTGTACATTTTTCAAACTTCAAAATTTACTCAGAATAATTTCAATTTAAAACCATGTCATTAGCAATCAGACGTAATTGTTAGATAAATCTCAATATTCAGTTGAATTTTTTCAATTGTTTGTTTACTCACAATGCAAAAGAATATTCAAGTTCGTTGCAGCTGGATTGGATCACTTATGCTACTCGCAATGAGACTGGACAGTACTTTCTACTGCTGTATTTATCCTGATTTAGCTGTTACCATGTACTCTAGTCCTGTTTGGTGATGTGCAGTTATTATGAAAGAGATCCATATCATCTGATTCTTAAAACAAAAACTATTGTATTCTTTTTCTATCAATTGTCTTCAACATTCTAAGAATTCTTCTTGACTGACCAGCAGTTCTGCAAGTTAATTTTGTGCAGTTACAAGAAATATTATATGCTGTGTTTTCAACGGTGGGGACTAAACTGTTACTTTCGCTGCAGGTCATCTCATATAAAACTCTCAAAAAAGAGTATAAACCATTTGAAGCAAAGCGTCGCCTCCTGAACAGATTTGATCTCTTTCTGTCTGATGACCGAATTAGAAGGCTCTTGCCCTCACATCTAGGAAAACACTTCTATGAAAGGAAAAAGTAGGTCTTTAAATTCTGGTCTTTAAATCCATTTTGCATTATTATTATTATTATTAAGATTTAATTCTTTGTATTAAAGTTTTGCTTGGTTGGTTGGTTGATTATTTTTTTTATTTTTATTTTTTCCCTCCACCTTTTCTTTTTTAGGGCACCTTTATCTGTAAACCTGAAAGCCAGCAATCTTGCTAAGGAGCTACAAAAACATATCCATGGTACTATACTCCCAGTTACCAACAAAGGGTGCTGTTAGTAAGTATAATTAGTTTAATACTTCACAGGAAGGGCTATTACACCTTAATGGTAGGAATTTTGAGTTGTTTATTCCATTAACATGGGAATAAGATCTTAAGGTTCACTATTCCAGGTATGGGTCATTTTGAACCTTAAGCTGTGTAAAGAGATCAGTCATTCTACTTCTTAAGAAGTCTTATTGTAAAGTTTTTTTTTCCTTATAGCTAAGGAATTTCTAGGCAACTATCACTGTCAAACAGCATATACAGTCCTAGAAAAATATAACTGTTCGATTAGATAAAAACTGCTTCCAAAATATTGTATTCTGATATGACTTTTTCATTAATTGTGCATCTAAAATGATCTCGATCTAAATCTATCTTAGTAATGCAAGGCAGAAATTGCATTTCATAATATTAAAAAGGTTGATACAGATTAAATCTATTGTGACTGTTATTTATCAAAGTCTTCTGTGATAGTCAGCCGTTCTCCGTGAAAGCTAAGATAATTGCAGGTAAGTGGGCTTCTTTCGTTTCATTAGGGTATACCTAAGAACAAGTAACTTGAAATGTGATTATTTACTCATATATAAATATTACTCTTCTCTGCTTTCAGTACAACACGTATAGGTCACACTGGAATGAAAGCTGATGAGATAATAGATAATATCATTGCAGCAGCTGAGGTGATTGCTAAGAAGTTACCACAGGTACTGCTGATTGATTGCATAAAATTATGAACGAACTTAGCTTCAGCCTTGTTATTTTTACATGATATATGTGTTTTTTTTCTTGTTGCAGAATTGGAAAAATGTAAAAGTTCTTCATCTCAAGACAGTTAAATCAGTTGCACTTCCAATTTTTACTGCACGTATCTCCAACTTAAATGAGCTTGACAGACAGCCAAATGTTGATAAAAAGCAAGGAGAGGTAAAAGAAAACTTCAAACTTTCTGTAAAAAAAGACCAGAACCACTAGTTCTTTAGTTTCTTTTTTATGCATTATAATGTCTAATGTGTTGGATGTGCAAGTTTGAGCAGTGGATTCCAGGCATCTATGCCTACAAAGGGGTTAGGCACTCCTGACTATGAGCGCTTCCAATACACAGTAGCAAGAAATCATTGAAACTCCCTGATATGTTATAAAGCAAATTAGAAATAAGTAAGTTAAGAGTTCCTAGTCTTGAGTCACAGATTCAACTGAGATTCATCCTCAGAACTTCTGCTTGAATTGTTTATTCACATTTGCCTTCTGAAACTACATTCATTAACATATACATGGATTTAGACTATGCATCCATTATGTATTTGCTAATCAGCGGCATGTGCATAATTCACAAGCTCATATATTTGTATCTTATTTTGCTGGGGTGGGTGGGGAGGGCTTTATCTACATTAAAAAAAAAAAAAAAAGCTATTCCTTTGTACTGAGTTCTGCCTATTATGTTCCCATTTCTAAAACAAATTGGGAGCATATATAAACAACTTAAACTCTACTGTCTACTGAACAACATTTCAATTGATGTTGCTAGATTGTCTTATAACGATTGTTTCAGTATGGTTAAGAATATGTTTAGAAATGTTATGGGGATTTGTCTGAGTTGTACTTCAAATTAATTGTAGAAGGGAAAGAAAAAGAAACCGAAGAAGGCAGCTAAAAAAGTGAATACAAGTCAAGTTACTGCGACAACTGAAAATAAGGATGCTGCTGCTACTCAGGAGCTTGCAGTAAAAGAAGCAGAAGTAGTCCAAGAACCAGATGAACATGATGATGATGAAGAAATTCCACAATTGGTGCCTATGCAAATAACCAGCCTAGCTAAGCTAAAGGTAATTGTTTAATAATACTGAGAAACTCACATTTCAGTTAAAACTAAATATTTTGAACTTTGTAAATCATTCATTGCTCCTTAGGGAATACTGTGTGTTAACGCACTTGAAGTGAACTGAGTTTTCTTAAAAATATCGTGAAAGCAAGAGCTGAGTATATGGGGGGAGGGATGTTTTGGGGATTTGTTTGTTTATTTATTAGTTAACTCCTCATACAAACAAAGGAAGCCAGTGGTTATTGTCCTTTTATTGTTTTCCTGAATAGCGGTAATTTTTTCTAGCTCATGTAACAGGTCTGAAGTCAGAAGAAAGGGTAAAATGATTGAGAAACAGCTTGATACTCTCTAATAAATTAAATCAATAATTTACTTGATTAATTCAAAATTTCTTGTAAAATTACATTTTTATGTATTTTAATGCATCATCTATCTGGAGTGCAGAACTTGAAGAAAAACAACATGTTCTCTAGGACAGTAACGTGCAACATTAACAATAACATACATTGAGAGCTAGCAGCTTGCCTGAAATACTGTATAGATTTACTGTTGTGAATACTGGACGTAGCACGGATCATGTCACTAACGTGTCTGCAAAACAAGCAAACTCACAGTACTTGCATGTCTAACAAATACCTAGTGGTCAGAAATGGGTAAATAGAACAATAATGCTTCTAAATTCAATTCAGTTATACTACACTTGTGATTGGAGAATACCCTTAAACTCTAGCTATGTAACTGTTCAGGGATGTCCAGACTACCACTATGCTTACATGTAGCCCAACAAAAAAATTCATACAGCTTGCTTCAAGCTGCTGTTGTGCAGCAGGCCTCGATCAGCTCACGTGATGTGATTGCCAGAGCCCTGGGATAGCTACAGCAGCAATAGAAAGCATTTGCCATTTATAATGGTTTTCACTGATCCTTCTTCTTGAAAAACAGTAAAGATGTTTGTTATTTGGAAGAGTAATGTTTTTTTGTGCATCTTAATTACAGGAAGCGGAACCAAATCAGAATCCAGAAAAAGGTGACAACCTGGGCAAGAAAACAAAAGCAACCCTTGGTAAGAGAAAGAAACAATCCCTAGCTGTGGAGGCTCCAAAAACAAAACATGAAGTTACAGAAGAACGGGCAGAGTTGCAGATGCCACCAAAACAGAAAAAAGCCAAGCAGCTCAGCATGCCAAAGGAAGCAGTAAAAGAAAAAGAGCTGAAAAAGACTCCCAAAAAGCCTGAAGCAAAGTCTTTTGCAACACCCAAAACTGGCAAACTAGTACAGTCGGCCAAGAAATCTTCCAAAACACCAAAGCAAACACCCAAGAAAGTGTGCAGGCCACAGTCAGCATGATCGTTGTCTATTATAACTTCTTATGTAGTTATTCAATGGTGTCTTTTTAGAAAAGAAGTATATTCATGAAGTAACATAACTGCTTAAGAAAATCTGATCCTAAAAGCTTTTCTCGATGACTTGTAATGATTCATTTGTGTTTCCTTCTAACGGATGAGCTGGAACAAATAAACACATCATTTTAATTGGCTTTATTTATTACCTTATATCTTTTTCCTAGTCCAAACTGAAAGCACTCAAATTCATCAAGTGTCAAAGGGCAGGGAAGGGACTATTCCAGATAAAAGTTGAGAAATATTGCGTAAGTGATATGTTCCAGAAGCACAACTTGGCACTGGGTATGAAAAAGGGCTGAAGCAAGAACCATGCATACCAAGAAGGGCAATCTACTTAACGTGATTTAAAACGTGAACTTGCTGCTTGCCATTTTTCTTGAATTGTTCAATATAATGAAAATCAATCTTATTACAGATATTCAAGTTAGCAGCCTGATGACAAGCAAATGTTTGGGTTTTTTTTAGCTATTTTTACCTAGGAGATGTATTAAAAAAAAAAAGTATGGAGAATTAATTTTAGTAGACCTGGATTTTTACTCAAACTAAAAACTTTTTAAACTATCAATTCTTGAATTCAGAGAATTGTTGCTATGAGAGGGGGGTAAAATGTAGTGGTTATTGTCTTTCTCACTGCAGAAATGTTATTGTTTTCTTTTTTTCAGCATTAAGTAGTACAAGAAGTTTTATTTTTATATATATATAAAAATATATATATATATATTTTTTTTTCCTAGCTTTGTTTTTGGGCAAGTGTGAAGGAGCCATATATACTACTACATATTACTGATAGGAAGCTTTTTTTTTTTTCCCCTCCTGTTCTGTTGAAATGCTGATCAAGTAGCTTGAGCTGTTCTAGGTAGTTCAATTTCTGCTAAGTTTATTTTCACTATGTGCTGAGTTCCTCTGTGACTTGGAGCCCCTGTCTCTATCAGCTGGTATCTACTGTCACTCATTTGGTCACTCACTTGAGCTGTTAAAACTGTTTTTCTTATCATCATATCCACGCAGGTTTGCCCTGACATCCACTTCTTTCTTTCTTTTTTTTTTTGTCTGTCTTGCTCTACTGACTTCTTAAATCATTTTTCCTTTCTATCACTATTCTAGCTTGAAATCTGTGTTTTGGCTAAATACATCTTTGAGTTCTTTCTTCTTGGTATTCTTTATATAGCACTGTGTGGATTTGTTGCAAGGGACATGATGCAGCCTTCCCTTCTCCAGTTCTCCTTTCTTCCTGGGGCTAGAGATGTCTGTTCTTCCTTAGAAGCAGAGTATAATAATAAAAAATCCTCTACATTCTCTTGTGATCTGTGGAGTACTTCTCAGTTTGGCATTCTTCTCCATTCCAAACTGTACTTCATTCTGTACTGGAACTAGTCATGATGGGATCTAATTATTCTACAGCTCAATAACTGATACTAAAACCTTTTCCAGATTTCTTCCTTCAGCAGGTCTGATAATTGAATGCAAAATCCGTTTTCCTTCAGTTTCAGTGACAAGTTTTGTTCTATCTATATACATGTTCTGCAGCAGTATCCTTCAGAGAATGCTAGCCTATACAATACTTCACCTCTATATAATCTCACTCTGCCAATACAGACTTTCTCCTGTGGTTAAAAAAGATACAACTCTGTCTTTAAACAAATCTTTTGGTTTCTAAAGCTTGCTGCCTCTTGGGTGACATTATTTCTCTTTGAAGGATGTCTAGCTGTATGCTTAAGTTCAGTGGCAGAATCCCTAAAAATGATGTTCTTGTTCTCAGTGCAAGACCACAGTTTACATGAGCTCTTTCCTGCCACCTCACTTCCACATTCTCTGTATTTTGCAGAGTTAATGCTACAGCTGAGATCCATGGACTTCCCTGTTCACTATGCTTCTGCTTCATGTAGCAGACTGCAAAGTCTCCTAGGATTTTAGTTACAGTCTTACTCATTTAAACTACAAACACCAATTTCTTAAATTACAGGTTCGACTATATCTTCTTTAAACCCTCAGGCTTGTCTTCCCTTTGCTTTCCTAACAAATAAGGAAGGCCTGTCACAATTTAAGATCTTTCTTAGTAATTCTTATACGCTATTAGTGTATTGGCTTCCCATTTGGTGAGCCCGTTTTGTTCAAAGGTATCTACCTGTGATTCTTCTATGCTGTTCATAACATTTCAGAAGACAGAACTGTTTCTTTTCCTTAAGCCTCAAATAACAAAGATTATCTTGCAAATGAAGTCATGCTTATCAGTATAGTCTCATCATGTCTTTCTTTACACTCACTAGATTCATTTTTCAAAGCTACACAGTCACTGAGACAGAGACTATTTTTGATTTGTTTGCACATCTGGAAGAATAGGGCTCTGGTCAATGATAAAGGTTCCTAGACACTATTGTAGTACAAATAATAAGCTGATTTTCAGTTGTTTCAATTTCAAATACATTTCCTTTTGAACATTATCTTAACATATAAAATATATTGCAAGTGCATTTGCATCCAATGTTTTTATAGCTACATTTTCATATTTTAGATTTCAGTTCTTATGGGTTTAAGCAGTTGATACTGTAGCTGTTTGCTAGCTATTAAATGGAATAGTGACATAGCTTGTAGAAGGTTAGACTGAAACTGAACTGCAATTTAGGGAAATACCATGCAATGTATATCAGGCCACTGTTTGGAGGCTGGGATACAACATAAAGCATTCTTTACCATATATATCATTCTTACTCCTTCCTCTTCTTACTCAACTATTCTTAATAAAATGCTTTTAAGGGAGAATGACAAAATATATGTATTTATTCATTGAGATCCAAGAATATATGTATTAAAAATAAAAAACTAAGCTCTCTGTCTATGGAAGGAAATTAATCCCAAATCTGTCTTTTGATAGAAAAAGATACTTTCCTAAGTTAATTTATTAGTCTTTTTATTTGTGTGTGTTGACCATTTATTCTTTGTGACATTAAGCAAAATCTCCTTACCTTCACTTTCGGGCCCTGTTTCTGCTACAAGAACAATTGAGGGTATCCCCTGCGTGCTGGTCACAGCTATAGAGAGGACAGCAGGGAAGAGGAAATCAACAACTTAAAACATCAGCATTCTCACCAGAAAATAAATAATCTGGTTAACTTTTACTACTTGCAGCAAGAACTGAAAGTAAGCTAACTGTTAGCTTAAGGACAAGCTTCTGTAAGGAGTCTTTTATTTGAAAGTTTTGATAAAGACATTACCAAAATATATGCTCTAGTAGTACACAGTGTGCTTGTTTTGTGTACAATTGATTTTACATTGCTCAATTGTTCTCCATATTTGTATTAAAGTGGGAACTAACACATGTCCCTTACAGGGAAAACCTGGAGTCAGAAACCAAGTGTTTCAAAAAGAAACTAAAACTTCGAAACAATTTAGTGCAGCTAACTTGCTAATTACTGTTCTATTGAAGCCAAAAAAAAAGTATGCTGAACTACTTCCTCTTGCCAAGAGAGGAAAAACTTAATAGCTACATTATCTTCTACTCTGATTTATATGGCTGGATGCTTTTTAAAGAATCAAATGGAGACATATTCAACATGTTAGTAACTTCAACAATGTCAAATCTTAAACAATACTGAGCTCTTCCTTAAAAATGGATTTCCATGGGCAGACTAATGGGGAAGAAAAATATCATTTGTCTAGAAAAGTACCATTTGTCTAGGAAAGACATAGAGTAGTTCATGCTTGTAGCCCGTCTGTAAGCTTTCTGCAGTGCTTATAGAAACCATAATATTGGTATGCATGTTTGCTAGGATGAGGAGGATAATATAACTTAGAATCTAAGATTAGCCCTGAAGTTCAGCATTACTGGGAAGAACAGCTGCTAATCATAAAGCAAAAATCTGAATATTATCAAACCAAAATCTCAGCAGGAAGGCTGCAGAGAAGGTAAGAGAAACTTGTTCACAAATTGATTTTGTATAAATTAATTACATCTTAAGTTCTAGGGGAAGATAAGTTTGGTGCATACAATTAGAATGCCACTGGGCTAGAAATACAACTTTAATAGCTCTTTTTCCACAGAATCTGTGTTAAGATTATTAATACTGACTTCTATTTAAACTTCCTTCAGTATTTCTTACTCTATTTTAGTAAGATCTGCCTTCTCACCCTATCAATCTTCAGATTAAGCAAAACGATCATGACCAACCACCGAAACAGTTGTATACGACTATTGGAATTCCCTGTTGTCAGAATAAGTATATAACCCTAAAATTAGCTTGACTTCCTAAAGCTATCCTGAATCTAATAAAACAATAATAAAACTAAGTAGGTATGTGAACCTCACTCAGATTTGGATAACTGGTAAATTCTTTCTCTTACGCTTTCAGGAAGGACAAAAGTTAGAGGGTTACTTAGGTTTAAACTTCAAAATCCAAAAGGTATTTGAAATTAATCAGGGAGAATAGCAGAACAGGCCTTTTGAGATCTAGGACTGCTTCTATCTTAAGAATTATAGTACCAAAGTGAAAAATATTTTATTGTTGAAGTACGCAGCATAATTTTAACTTTTTTCTTTTTAAGATAATTTAATCTTGTGTCTTCCTAAGGGTACCATTTATGGAATTATGTCAGTAACACAGGCAGTTCCTAAAGAAGTGGCTTCATCTAGTTTTGATTCTCCATCTTCAGCAGGAGCAGTGATCAGTGAACCAAGTGCTATGATTGAAACCAAGAGTCCACGGTTTATTGCAGTAAACCAATCACACCAATTGTCACTGTTGTCCTCAGTGGCATCGTTCTTGGCACACTGCAATAAATATGTGGAAGTTGCATACACTCTCAGGACTGCACATCTTCCCATTGGTTTGATATTTCTGCTTACTGGAACAGTGTGGCTCCCTGTCATTAAACAAACTGTTAGAAAAGCCTCCTGAGGATACATGCAAGAAAGCCTACAGCTGCACACAGCTCTTGTGCTCAAGGACTTGCAATATTAGAAGGTGGAAGGATATGTACCAGGTCATTAACTTACAAGAGTGAACTGAAATATGTATCTTGCCTTTTACATATTTTACTTGATGGATTTTTCATCTCTATACTTGCATTCACAACTAGTTTCCTGCTTGTCAACCCAAAGGTGTATTCTGACTGCTCTTTTTAAGCCAATCCCTCTACCGTGTATTTAAAGTATTCTATATGACGTTGCAGGTGCACATGATATTTGTCTTGCAAATCTCCTGCCCACTAAGAGCTGCCTCTTCTTGCACGTGTGGCTGTCTGGGACAGGTACATTCACCTCAAGACAACCTTCTTTTGGGCTTCCTCCCTTCTGGGGAAGAGGTGTCTCGCACCGGCCAGCTAAGGCAAAAACCTTACCTCAGGTCACAACTTGGCGCTGCCTCAGCTGGGAACACCCTCAGCAGGCTCACGCCGCGCCTGGAAGACCCATCTACAGCAGCGGCCTCGACAGATCAGGGGCAGGAGGCAGCGTCCTGTCAGGAGGCGCCCAACGCCGCTGGCGGGAGAGGCCTGCTGTAGGAACGGGGGTCAGCGACGCCCTGAGCGCCTTAGCTCCCTCAGCTCCGGGGACCGCTCCTGAGGGCGGCCGCCTTCCCGCCCTCCCGCCCTCGCCTCAGCGGCGCGAGCGGTTCCGCGAGGGGGCGCGGCCCCGCGCGCAGGTGCGGCCGGAGGGGGCGCGGCCTCGGCGTCCCCCTCAGGTGCGGCCCCGCCTTCCCCTCAGGT
>VXAA01003891.1:159291-174771 GCA_013399115.1 Anseranas semipalmata | reverse complement strand
GTCTCGTCGTGCCCGTGCCCGGTGACCTGGGGAGAAGCAGCGGGGCGGCTGCGCCGGGCGGCTCCGCAGGGCGAGTGAAGACTTTCCCCCGTGAGTCAGCCCCCGTGGGTGGGGGGAGAGCAGTTCAAATGGTGTTCTGCTGCCGCCCTTCTTGGGCCGACCTGCTTTCTTGCGTGGTGTTACTGCTCAACGGTGCCGGGCTGTGTGGGTATGTTGGTGAAATGTGTATTTTTTGCCAGAAGAGTGATGAGTGTTATTTTTTCTCCTACTAGGGTGAAACCACTGATTTTGAGTTGTTAAAGCATCAGCTGTCAGATCCAGACATAAAGGTAAGTCCTGTTAGTAAAGAGGTCTGATGATGTAACATTCACCTGTCTGAATGTGGCCGTCAGACAGGCCATGCTGGTGTGAGCAAATCCCTTGCTTTAAACATTTAGTAGCATTTAACAGCTTTGTGCTTTGTGGAAACTGTCAGAATTAACTCTGCATGAGAAACAGCAGCTGTCGGTTTATAGACACATGTCTCGTGTGCAGGATCTTGATAAATGATGTCTCGTGCTTATTGACTTTGCTCTAGAGTGAGTAACTTTTTCCTTAATGATGGATGGGGTCTTCCTTTCTTCCGGGTATCATTCTTCTAGGTCAGTGATGTCTGTCTCTGCAGATCACTACTGTAGATCAAACCATGGCTACTGACTTTCAGTGTCTTTAAATTGTGTGAATTATTACCTCCTGTTCTCACTAAAAACTTGGTTAATTAATTATTAAGATCCATATATATTTAGCAGTTACAAGAATAGTTTCAGAACTGTTCCTTATAGCTGTGGGTACCCACCATGTTTGCTGTAATTTTTCCATTTTGTTTTCTCTTTTAGTTAAAGCACACAGCCAGCTGTAAGAAGAGTGCTGCAGGAAGCATAATGTTATATTGAGTTCCTTTTCTTTTTAAAGAGGGCATTTGGTAAAACTACGTTGTCTTCAGCAGACCTTTTGGGGAGTACAAGCAAAATCAGTGTAACATTTTTTATGTGGATTTGCTGCTGCTTCAATGTATCTCTTACTTCAAGAGTTGAATGTCCCTCTGCTTAAACTAAGAACAAAATGAAAAGAAGGTTAGGATTCTGAGTGCCATAAATATATTCTGTGCGAGTGAGGTTTGCATACCTTGCTCAGCTTGTAACTTAAGCCTTCCAGGCAGGCTGTTGGCTTAGGAGTTGATATGCATTTATTCTTTCATTCAAGAATTTCATTGGTGAGGACACAAGCTTAGTTCAAGAAATTCCTTTTATGTTTATGTGAAAATAATTTCTATTTACAGTCTTACTCTTTGACTTGTGGTTTTATGGATTTTGCTATTAAAAATCCTATTGGTTTTTATCATGTTGTTTATTGAAATAGTGTTGTTTTTTTTTTTCTTCCCCCCTGCTTATTTTAAGGATGCCCAGATCATTAATTGGCTGCATGAATTTCGAGTTTCTGTCACATACTTGACAAAGGACTTTGAGCAACTGGTCAGCATTTTGCTGGTAAATATCTATTTCTTATATGGGAAGATTAAGAGTTTAGTACTCAAAACATCTGTTTGACGCCTTGGTCTTTTACTTACTTTCAGAAGCTGCCATGGTTGAGAAGAAGCAGAGAGGTAGTAGAGGAATATCTGGGTTTTCTTGGCAATCTAGTGTCAGCACAAACTGTCCATCTTAGGCCATGCCTCCGCATGATTGTATCCCAGTTTGTTCCCCGTAAGTTACTTTTCTCTTAATCTTCTTTGTTTGCTTATCAAAATGTCTCTTTCCTAGATAATTTCTGTGTAATATGTATCACAATCTAATTATTGTGATGTGTTTTTTTTTTTTTTCCCCTGTTGATTACTTTAACGCGAATAGTTGAATTGTGATGCAGGCCATTTTCTGTACCTGCATTTCAGAAGGCATGCTCTAAGGGATAATTAGAATTCTAATGGAGCGCATTTATGAATATGTCTAGAAAAGGGATGAACTGTGTAATGTTAGTACTGAAAAGGGAAGGCTGCAATGATGATCATGTCAGATGTTCTCAAGAACCTCCTGGTTCTGTGAGTGAAACAGTCTTTTTGACTGTTACTTTAAAAACTCATGAGGATAATTTTGGTGCTGTAGTGCCATTGAAGACGGTTGTCCAGTGTACTTTGATTTGGCATTGAAACTGCTACCTGTAAGACTTGTACAGTTTTCCAATAACGATCTCACTTTTGGTAGCTCGAATAACCATCAGAGAAGATGATGTGGATATTTCAGATTCTGATGATGATGAAGAAAGTGAGTATAAAGGAAGTATGGCTTGTATATGCTATTGTAAAACATTTACTAAAGAGGTATACAGTGCATGGTGCTCCATTTTTACAAAATTAATTTATTGGAGTTAAAGAAAACGGTAAGAAACAGTACATCGTTAAATTCCCAAGTCAAAAAATTTCTTGTACTCAAATCAGTGGTGTGGTGACCCAGTCCTTGGTACTTTCAAAATACTGTTACTGGTGCAGTAGGGTTATGACTGAATGCATGGGAGAACATTCCTTGTCCTAGGTTGTTTCAAAGCCAAAGAAAAGTTAAGAGTTATTTTAATTTTATTTACCTCAATAAAACTAGCTGGCTTGGGGGATTCTTGATTTTGTTGTTATGTGCCTGTGGTAATGCAATTGATATAAATAACAAAAATGCTGTGTAATTAGTGTGTTTATTGATTAGACAAACGCATAGCTAAATGTCTTTCAAGAGTTTCATGACTTCATATCTTGAATGCTGGAATAAATTTCAGTTCTGCTTGTGATGAGCCAGCTACTATTCTGGTATTCACTTCTAACACTACTCTTATAGAAGCCTAATTAGTTGATTTTTTGACTCGTGCAAAATTCAGGCATAACCTTTTGATAGATTTTAATCTAATTTTGGACTTGGATTTAAATTTTTTCTAAATATTTCTATATTGTGGGATAAATTTTGGATTTGCAAGTTTAGCATTCAGTATAAGACAGTATAGCAACAATACCTGGCTTGGTGGCAGCAAATTCAGAGTTTGTTTATTCTGATACCATAAATTTTATTTGGGATTAATTTTCACAGTTATTTTAGTAGTAAGGCAATTCAGCTTTTTTTTTTTTTGATGCAATTTCTTTGGGGATCTTTAAAATGTTTAATTGATATGAACTGTTTTCATTGTTTCTTGAGCTGTTTTCTGCAACCCAACGGATGATAGTACTTTTTTCTTTCTTTAGACCTTTCTGAAAACTTTAATACGTGCCACAGAGCATTGCAAACTGTTGCAAGATACGTTCCTTCGTAAGTATTTAGTTCTTAGGTTTCATATGCCCTTTCCTTGCAGCTCCAAAGCTGATGAATTTTTTTTCTCCTAATTGGTAGTACAATACTTACTTTCATTGTGTGACTTTTCCTAATATTCACTAACTGGTAGAATGTTCTATCCAATCATTATGGAATTTCCATAGGCATCAGCAGCTGAGAAACCTGTTAATTACAATGGAAATAGGAAGTAGAGAAAGTCATGCTTATAGCAACATAATTGAAGTAGCTTTTAACAAGCCCACAGTGAAAGTTTGCTGCTTATTGTCTGTTCTGTGATTCTTGCAAAAATACATTTTATCTAGTTAATTACTTTAAAATAAGGTTACTGTGAAATAAGCAAATAGGTTTATTCCAGTCTGCCTTTAGAGTCCTGGAGCTTGAGTATTTGCTCTCATGATAACAACCTGTATCTTTTTTCTTTATTCTTTTCTTTTTTCTATGCAGAACACCACAATTTCTTATGCCAATACTGGTGGAAAACTTTCCTTTCATTAATAAATCAGAAAGAACTCTGGTAAGAGCCATGAATGTTATTTTTGTTTGTTCACTTGCTTTTTAGCGTATGACAGTTGATTTGGAGGTATTTAATGCAAATTGTTTAGCATATTGTTTAAAAATCTTGTTGTTTTTTATATACGTGTATATATATTTATGTCTATGTATGTCTGTTTAGTAAAGGTTGTCCAAACATACTTAAGTTCCTTGTGCATAAGCATTATGCCAGTCTTTAATGAGATAACTGCATATCTTTTTCCACAGGATTGCTTTCTTAATCAATGCACAAGATGGAGCTCTTTGACGATGAATCTCAGGGTTGTATAGTAAGGAGACGGTAGGATACCTGTCTCATTTATTACAAAAATTGGAAAGCATTCATCAGAAGAACAGGGGATTTGATAAGCAGACAGAAAGCAATGGATGATATAGGTGAAATCCAATTTGCCAGTAGGGTAGGGTATTAAGTTTTATTACATCTCTAGTACGATGCTCCTATGTGGTAGAAAACAAGCTGGAAGCTTTCAACAGGTTACTGCTCTTGTATGGTATTTATTCTTTCCAACTTGATATGTTGGCATTTTCTTTTACAGAAGGGCAGAGCCCTGCTCTACCAGTGAAGGTCAGTTGGAGCTGTGTTTTGAACCTTACAAGCAGTGGAAAAAAAGTCGTTTGTATACCTTGCTAGTTTTTTTTTTTTTTTTTTAATCTAAGTAAATGTGGACACTGGATCCCTTTCTGTAAAATGAGGTGGATAGTAGCTCTCAAAAGGCGTTATAGGAATATTTTTTTTTTTTAAGCAGTTCAGTGAGAAGCACATTGTGAAGAAACTAATAACTGTGTTTTCAGGGCAGGGTTTGAGTGGAGTATAATTAAAATATGGTCCATGCATTGCTGTTAAATTTCTTCAGCTTTTAGATTCTCAGTAAACTAGCTCTGTCCATTTTATGCACTGAGCCAGATGGCCTGTGGAAAAATCATATGTCCTCATGTAATTAAAGGTTGTGTTATAATGCATATTCACAAAGAGACTATGGTGTACTTAAATATGGTACTTCACCTGATTGTATGTATTAGCTTGACAGTTTTGCTATATGAAAGTTGCAGTGTTGTCATTTGTACGTTGGGGGGGGCTCGTGCACACTCAAGAGAACTTGTTTATTAATCTGTTTGAATTATAATCAGAATTACTCTGAGAACACTTACCTGTGGAATTTAGAATTGTCTGTTTATTATAATAACCTAAAAGAAAGATCTCTAGGACTCACTTCAAATGGTGCTACTAGATCTGGTTCTAGAAATAGTGAAGAATATGCTTGTTGTTTTAATTTTCCTGGGGAAAGTTTAGAGATAAACTCACGTGGAAATGAGTAACTCTTACAGAATATTTATACTCATTCTGTCTGGAGATACTTGGAAAAATTAGCGTGGAAATAGTAGATTAAGAAGTTAATGATAACACAGCTTAACGATTGGAAGCTGGTGTTTGGTTTATACACCAACTTATTCTAGACTGAATCCAGTCTGTTTTAACCTGTATCTGGCTCTTTAAATGACAGATTAAGAATTGTATTTTGTAAAAATCCTTGGCAGAAATGAGACTTTCAGTTAATGTTATTATAGATATCTTTTAAATTTGTGTTATAGGAATGTTATGTTCACAACCTGCTACGAGTTACAGTGTACCTTCCAACACTGAGGCTTCAGATTCTGGAGCTTATCGTTGAAAAGCTGTTGAAGCTGGATGTGAGTTTTTTCTGTATCATCTTTTAAGGAAGTTTGGTGTTTAAAATTCACAGAGTAGAAAATAGTCTTCAGTGTTAAGCTCAACAAAAATTATGTTCCAGTAGTGCTCATGATCGTCAGCATAAAACCAACCAAATTTATACTCCATTCCTAGTCTTAGGATGTCGCTACACCTGAGAGTAACCGTGTGATGTGTACTGTTATTCTTTGCTGGGAAACTCCATGCCAGAATTGAAACAGCTTTTTCATGGTGATCACTGCTAATGTGCAGAGAATGTGCTTCTCTTTGTGTGGTTGACCTGTTTGAAGCAAAGGGATTTATAGTCTTGAAAAGAGACGGAAGAGATTGCATTGTAAATGATTAAGGCTTTTTATTTTGGAGAACCTCAGCATGTAACAGTCTGATTTATGGGGAAATCTTATATTCTGGAGGCAGTTTGGAGTGCGTGTTTGTGCATTACAAGCATGTTGTTCCCTTTTAAACTGTTTATTTAGTCAAGGACAAAATTTAGTCTAGAAGTTTATTAGTATTGCCTTTTCTGTTATATAAATAATACAGGAAGGTTTCATGTTGCTGTCATGGTCTTGTAAAATTCAATTTCTTGTTTGCAACTGTAGGTTAGTACTCCACAGCAAGATATTGAAGATGCTGAAGAAGCTGCTAATAACTCTGATAGTGAGGAAAAATCTACAGAAGAGGGACTTTTTGACATGGTTGGTTATCTTGTTCTACTCAAAATTTGTAGTAAAATTTTCAGTTTTGAGATGGCTCTGAACTAGGTGTAGGAATACATTATTGCTTTATTGTTGCTGCACTGCAAACAGGGAAGAGTGATATCTTCAAACCTGAACAGCATTCTTCAGATGTTGAATTTATTTATGTAAATATCCAACATATGCACAGTGGATCAATTTCTTTATGTAAAAACACAAGCAGCTATATATAAAGCTTATTAAAGAATTCATGGTAGTTGACTTAGTTTACAAAAATTTGCTTATATTAAGCTGTGTAATTAGATACTGCTTTAAACAAACAAACAAAAACCTTTCAGCACAAAAACAGAAATTTAGTTTCACTTTTCCTGTAATTGCTGTCTTTATGATATTGTGTATATAAAAGGTGCATGACTGCCATTTTATCTAACAGGAGGAGGATGAAGAAAGAAAAGGAAACAAAGTTGTCTCTTCCAGGAGTGAGAGAATGGCCCATCCACTTGCAGAGCGGCTGGATATTTTGATGACCATCCTGTTTTCCTATATTAAAGATGTTTGCCATGTGGATGGTAAGAACACATGAACACTGAATTTGTTGTTTTGCTAACAAGCAAGAAAAAGTTGAGAGGAATTCTTGCTTTCTGCTGCTGCTGCAAGATAGAGCACTCATCCTTCAGTGGTAGAATTCTGCTATCAGCACATTCCTGCCTTTGACCACTGTTTTATTGGCTGAGGATGCAAAGGTTCATTTATGACATTGAAGGTCTAGTCTTCAGTTGGAGACATTTCGATTATATAAATACGATACTGAATCCAAACTGTAGCATCACAGGGGGTGTAAGGGTATATAGTGTTCTTTTTTCTCCTGTGCTACAAAACTTCTTAAGGGATCAGAAATACTTTCTGATTAACCATAGTGTTTCATCATTTGCTCTACTGTGCTGCTTTGAGTATTAGAATTATGGATCCTTTCAATATCATCAAGACAGAAGCAGATTAGAACCAGCCACTTCACTCAATGGGAATTGCTAAAGCAAGGGTTCGTGTTACAGGACAAAAATGTTGGTTTTGGTAGAACAGAAACACAAGGCTTACAGTGGCATTTATTAAGGAGTTGAATGTGTTAGATTTACTTATTTAAAACAGAATATTTAGCAAAATTTTGCTTTATCATCTTCACATTAGTCAGTTTATTTCTTAGTGTTTTCTTCTGGCTCTTCTGAATTAGCACATTATTGCAAACTTTGCATGTCTACATTATCACACATGTGCAATCACACAGATAATCTTCATATATACCAATGTAAAAACCAGTAGAACTGAAGTCCTGGAAGGTCTTAGTACAAACGTTTTTGTTTTAGATGCCAGATAAGCCTAGAAGTTAGCTTAATAGTGTTTTGTTTTTGTTTTTTTTTCTAACATATCAACATATCTCTTGCTGGTTCAGAAAGATATAAATGTCAGTCTCAGAATATGAGGGCAGGGAAAAAAAATGAAATGGCTTTTTTTGTTATTGTTGTGTAGGCAAGCTTGATATCAACAAGACGAAGGATTTGTATCGGGACCTGGTTTCTGTTTTTGACAAGCTCATTTTACCAACACATGCTTCGTGTCATGTACAGTATTTCATGTTTTACATCTGTAGCTTTAAATTGGTGAGTAGAAACTGTTTTTAAAATTCAGTGTCTTCTGTTATTTCTGCATCCTTATTTTGGCTTTTATACAAAAATTAGTTGTTTTCTGCTGTAATTCTACTATTACCTTACATTTTGGCTGAAGATAGTACATCAGGATTCATTAGTATCTTTGCTTTCCTTCCCTTCTCTGTTACTCCTTTCTTCAAGCTTTCCATAATATCTTTGGTCTTGACATTCCCTTTGTAAACAGCAAACAGCTCGAATCTATTCCATTGTGAAGGAACTTGGTTAATAGACATCTTTTACAAGAATCAGTTTGCCTTTTGAACCTGAGGCACAGTGCTCTAGCAAATTTTTGTAGTGTCCTAAAACTATCTTAGAGATACTGACTGTGTTATCTCTTCGGTTTGGAATTTGTATTTACTGTCTGTTTCCCTCCTCCACTTTCCCATCTCTTAAGCAAAATACTGCACTTTCTTTTACCATTTTAAAATAAGAATATCCTTACTTCTTGCATAAGAGTAGCTAAAGATCCGATTAAGCTAATACCTGGCCTTTGACAGTGGTGAATAGTGGATGTATTGGAAAGAATACTGGAATGGGGCAAGCATATTATGGTGCTTTGCCAGAATATCCTCTCAGCCTCCAGCAATAGCCCAGGAACTTCCTGAGCCAAAGTGATGTTCCTTTATAGTAACAGCACATGATGGACAAATTCAAGGGGGAAAATATCTCATTGCTTTTTGTAGTGATGTGAAGTTTTGGCATCATGAACCTCCTGTGGCAAAAAGTTAAAGAATATAACTGTAGGTGAAGGTGAAGAACCACTTCTTTTGTTTCCCTAGATTCAGCTTCCTGCTATTTTCATTCGATGTCCCCTACCTCTTCTGCTACAAGAGATGGTGAACAGTTGCTTCCTGTTTACCTTCTTAATGCTCTTGTTTTTAAAGACTTCTCATGTATCTATTCCAGACTCTGTCCTAGATTTCAGGTTCCATTTACTTTGTTACAACTAAATGCAGAAAAAGACACAGAAAATAGTGTTCTTCCATCATGTTTAGGAATATGGACTTACTATAGTGATGGATGGATTCTCTTTATGGTTCGGTTATGGAAATTGTGGGAATTGAATGTTAGGAATCTATTACTTACGGTGTCATCAGCATAACAACTTATGATTTCTATGCATTTTGTTTCCAGGGGTTGGCTGAGGCATTTTTAGATCATCTTTGGAAAAAACTGCATGATCCAAACAATCCTTCAGTGATCAGGCAAACTGCTGGAAGTTATATTGGCAGCTTCTTGGCAAGAGCTAAGTTTATTCCAGTTGTGTAAGTTATTTTGATTATATGAGTAGAACCAAACAATTTATGATAATTGCTGAGGTTAAGGGCAGAATTCACAGAATGCACATCCAGTGTTGGTCTTCTATTCCCACAGCTTTGCCAGTAAGCCTGTATTGATAGTCTTGTTTGTCCTTTCCACAGTACTGTTTCAGTATTGTCTAGAATTTTCCAAGAAAGTTTAGTATTTCCAGGATGCAGACTAATGTTTGCTGGGATTTTATTTCTTGCTGCTTAAGGCTTCACTTACCAAGAAATACTGAGCGTGGGTAGGTTATGTTGACTTCAGGCAGAGTCATGAATGCTCAGTATATCTGATGTTCGGAAGCAGATTTTTTAATGGTCTTTGTTAAGCATTTTTTATAGACCCTGAGACAGGGGAAGTCAAGTGTCCGAGTATTTTGATACATAGGGGATTCAAATACTTCAGCAAATGGGTTAAAATGTGTCGTCTTTCCTATGTACACATCCTGTATTTTTATGCTGTTCAAGGTGTGGGCTCAGTGACTTTAATGGTGAAGTTAGTTTGATGTTGGAATTGTTGGACATTGGAGGTATCTCTCTCTGCACGGCCCAGGATTTTTATTGTTTACTGTGCACGTCACATGCAATGTGCATTCATGGATTCATCTCTTCTGGCATCTTGTGCTTTCACTGTTTGGGATTTTCAGTGCTGATACATTGATTTCATTTCCTGCTGAGGTAAAGGAGAAAGCTCATAACAGAACCTACTTTTGCCAGTGAGATTTTTCTTGCTGATGTGTTTGTAACCACTGAGATCTTTGAATACTTGTTTAACATGTTTCCTACACAATTTCAGATGCTATTTTTACACATTGTTTTTCTCCATTATAGTACAGTAAAAGCATGCCTGGATCTGCTGGTTAATTGGATGCATAAGTACATTGATAATCAGGATACAGGGGCTAATGCTTACTGTGATGTAGCTCTCCATGGGCCATTTTATTCTGCATGTCAGGCAGCATTCTATACGCTTATTTTCCGTCATAAGCAACTTTTGGATGGAAACTTAAGGAAAGGTGAGTATATTAGGTCTGAAGGGTGTTGGCATTCATTTGCAAGTTTTACTCTTGATTTGTTTTTTAACAGTCAATTCAATCAAGTATCTGATGGCAAATTATACTCTAAATGAAGTAAATGGTTTATATGCCTGGGCTACCAAGCTAACTAATTTTTTTTTTTTCTTCACTATTGAAAACAGTGCAAATAACTCCTCAGCATAGATTTCTGGCCTCACTTTCTGAGCATGTTTGAATTTCAGCTTGATCAATCTAGTGCGAGCTTCAGTTAATAATCTGTCATAGTCCATAATGGTTGCATCTCTGTCGGTCCCTGTGTAAGTGTAGTGTCTTTGTCAGAAAGGTCCCTCAGCTGTGGCAGGCTACCATAAATTAGAGCAGCTTTTCTGATCAACAAGCTGCGGGCTAGATCTGTACTGTAAGAGAGAGCCTTAGGATTTGCTTCTGTGGTCTTGTGCAGAGTGCAGGCTGCTAAGACTGGAAATTCTTAGAAATTAAGTTAAGCTTAGATGATAACTAACCTGTACATAATAAGTTTGTTTGTCAATTGTTCTTATTTTGAAGGTCTGTCATATCTGCAGAGTTTAAATTTTGAGCGCATTGTCATGTGTCAACTAAACCCTCTGAAGATATGTATACCCTCTGTTGTGAACTTGTTTGCTGCTATTACAAGGTACCTACACATTTATTTGTTTCAGCTAGATACAGATTTGAGTGTGTATGTAATAATAACAGCACGGTTATTTAGAATGTGGGTTTTGTTAGGATAGTATTATCTTGTATAATACACGTATGCCCATATATATGCCCATATTTGAGGCGGGGTAAGCTTATTTCTGGTTCAGTTTCAGTGAAATCCTACAATACTATAAAACTGTTTTGTTGCTTTGTCTTGGTGCCAGTATGGTTCTACTTGGACTGAAGTTCTCAGGAGTGCTGAGGAAGATAATAGACTCCTACATACGTTTGCCTGGTGGCTGTCTTGAAAACTCCTAATATAAGTTGCAAAGTGGAAGTTAGAAGTGATGTTTGTTAAAAGTAACTTTTGTATCTTAATGTCATCTGAAATACTTGCTTTCTGTGTGCTAGAAATGCTCATCTTTCCCTTACTACCTTTTTAAAGGAAATACCAGTTGGTGTTCTGCTACACAATTATTGAGAGGAACAATAGGCAGTTTATACCAGTTGTTCGGAGTGGGACTGGGGGTGACCTTGTGCAGACGTGCACTAACCCGCTTGACAGTTTCTTCCCCTTTGATCCCTACATGCTCAAAAGGTATAGTTTAAAAATAAACAACTCATTTCTGTCTTGTGGAAAACAACAAACTAAAAACTGTAAGAAACTTTCAGGTTCCCACAGTTCACTTTCTTCTCTGAGCTTTAGTACTTCTCACGTTGCATATTTCAACCAGAGATTGTCAGAGGTTTGAATTGAAATTTACCCCCACTGTGGCATAAAGTGGTAAAGAAGGAATAGGACCCAGTTTCCTGGAAGGAAATACCATAATGTTAGCCTAATACGTATTTTGTTGGTAGTAGTGGTGTGGTAGTAGTGTGTCATTTTTTTTGTTTTGCTTTGTTGTTTTTTTTCCTTTGGCGTTTTTTGTTCCTTTTGTTTTCACCTTGAGCATAGTTGGAAACTTCATCTTATTTAAGTAGCTTGCTTTTTTGTAATGAACAGTGGATTATTTGCGGTTTTTCAAACTGTCTAGCACTGTGATGCTTTAATTACTTTAATGTTATAATGTTATATTCTTCTTTCTTTTAAAAGACAGGAGAAAAAAAAAACTGTTTCCATAGAAGGGAGACCTTTCTTACAAGTACACATGCTTAAAAGAAGCCATATAAAATTATCTTGTAAAAATTTTGGAAGAAAATTACACTTAATTGAGAGGATAGTGTGGCTGTTAAAAATACCCAATTAGGAGACCTGATTGTATCAGAACTCCTCAAGCAAACGTTTTTAATTTATATCTATCAGCAAAATGAAGTTATTCTTCATGGGATTCATTGGGGATTATATAGGGATTGAGTAGTTTGTAAAATCCTAAAGAAGGCTATTAAAATAAAAAAGAAAACATACTATTTTTACTGAATCAATTAACTCATACTCTGTTTTAATTCCACTTTCAGATCAAAGAAGACCATTGATCCTTTTTATCAGTTTTGGGAAGAACTGAGTGCTGAAGATCTTGAGAACCTGAAGAAACCCATTAAAAGGGTAATCTTTTCTGATCACACTAGTTCAGCTTTTGCCAAATCTCTGTCAGCTGCTTCTATTGCAGGATTTTTTTTTATTTTTTATTTTTTTAGTGAGTATGAGCATACTAAACACTTATGAGAAAGTGATTGAAATAAAGGAAGCTTTAGGGATTGATCCAACCTTGCTTTGAGAATAGTTTTCCCCTCTGCAGAAGAGTTTGTGTGGTGGCACAGGACCAGTGTTAGGAATGCTCACAGAATATAGACACAGTGTTGGCACTGGGAAATACACTTTGTAGATATGGTTTACTATTTCATAGTGAAAGTACGTCTGATTCTCTTGCCATTCCAACTAGTCATGACTGTTATAATACATCCCAAGTCTTGAATTCTGTACTTCCACTGCTCCTATGTAGTTTGTTTACCTTCTTGCAGAATGTCTATCCTATGTCAGCTTTTTGTTCAAGTCCTTAGAACTGTGTGTTTCACATTCCTTTCCTTGACAACATGTAAAAATACCTTATGGTGTTGTAGATTTGTAGGTGCCTTTTGTTAACTGGTAACTTTACAGATTTTGCTATAGTATTTTGATCAGCAGATTTGATTATTGCTTTCTGGTCTTAGCACTCATTACTTCTGTCATATCTTAAAAGAGACCTGGAGTATCTTTCTGCTCTCACTGATCCTCTTAAATTTATGCAGGGTACTTCTGAAGATGAAGATGATGACTTTCTGAAAGGAGAAACCCCTCAAAATGATGGTGTGGCTGAAATTGCTCCAAATTCTTATGAGTCAAATGCCCGGAGCCCAGTGAGCAGCATTGGCTCTCCTCCAGACTGTTATGTGCAGTACCCACACTGACTCGGATAACCAGATGTGAAAAGGTTGAAAATTGTGTGCAATTTTTTTGGTCGTCAAGAGACTTTAGCTCAACTCTCCAAACTGGCATATGTTTAAGTAACTACATCTAAGAAAAATCATTGTTTCTTCATCAGATTTCTACAGATATGTTATGATAAATTCATATGTTGCTAGAAAAGCCTAGAGAATAAATAGGGTAATATTTTACAAATTTCACATTGAAATGGTTTTTATGACTTATGAGGGGTTTTTTATAGGTTTTCTTGACTTTTAAAAACTTTTGTTTACTAATGTTTCTCTATGAGGTTTTATATATCGGGGGTGAAATTCTGGTCTTTATTCCTGTTGATTTCTGTGGGACCAGAAGTACATTTTCAGTACTTAAACTGTTCTCTGACTTTTTTTTTTTTAGTTGGTTTCAAATAATGGCATGATCCCGTGATAGGGAAGCCATGAATTGACTCTAACAGTGATTCTTTTGCACATATCTCTAAGCTTTTCCTATCTGTAGAACAGTTTTGTAAAGCCCCTTGATAGTGGTAAGTGTATTCAGATGGTAAGCATTATTGCTGCTTAAATACGTAGCTGACACAGCTTTTTCAGCTATGAAAGTTCAGACATGAAAGTGGTGATTGTTGGAAGTGTTGAAAATGAGAGTAGCTGAATGTGGATTTGTAGATAGTTTTCTCTGAGGTGCTTGAGAAGCACTCTGGGACAGGTATTTATTTTCAGGATTTGAAGTTCGTATGTGAATACTGAAAATACCAAAAAAAAAAAAAGTCAAAAAACCACATCCCTTATAGAAACGAATTGATGGTGTCACTGGTGTCATTGTATTGTCTGTGTGTCAGTGAAGAGTTTCTCTGTACGTTTGTTATCTTTTTTCATGATAGCTGGCTTTTAGATTTGAGAAAATATAAATGGTGGAAAAAAATCTTATTTGTGTAACATTTAGTTGAAAATTTCATGCATGTGGGACTAAACTCTTACAGCTGTGCAACTCCATTAATCTGCCCTTAGTTAGAGTCCGAACTTGTAGGCTTTCAAGACAATGTATTTATTCAGAGTCAATAAAGATGGATGCAAGCAGTGCCAATTCTACACCTTTGGAAACATCTCTGTATGTAACTAAAGATCTCTCTGTGTAGTCTAGCTTCTCAAAAGTTGGGACATCTGTTTTGACAGACTGAAAGTGAGTTGCAGGGATGATCCTGCAAAATTTAACAGTGGGATCTGTTCATCATTGGATAAATTAAGGCTTAGCTTTTGTTTTTAATTTTAGTCTTCTTTTCTGTCATTCCTGAGCAATAAGCAATAATTTCCATCTGAAATAATTGTATCTCTCCTGGCATAGAAGAATCATTCTTACATGGATGGCAAGGAAAACATCCTCTGAAAGCTGCCTTTTTCTGTTCGTTCCCTTTTATGGCATCAGCAATGTAGTCAGTCACTTGCAAAATGAGGCTGTGTAAAACTTTGCAGGCTGTATTATCAGGTATGTGATTCAGGAGCTTCCCTGTCTCCTTTAAAAGCAAAAAAAAGAATAAGGAAAGGCACCCATGCCATGAAATGTAACATAGAACTGTCTGCAGTGAAGTTACGGAGTCAACTTCAGTATAGTGAAGGGAGTTGTTTAAAACAAAATTTCAATTAGGAACTCCCCAGCATTTCTGTGATCTCTTCTGTGACAGATTTGGTTTGCTTAGCATAACTGCAGGCAGGAGTGGTGGAAGGTGCTGGCATTTTGCTGAAGAGAGTTTGTTCTGTAAATGCTAATAATACTGAGAGGAATGCTGACTCAGAGGTGGAAATTTTGCTTTATCGAATTAGGTCTCCTCTGAAATATAATACATCTGTTGAAGAAAGTATTTGCTGTAACTGTTTTACTTTGTAGCCCTGCCTAGCGGGGTGGGTTTATTTGTCAATGTGGGACTTCATCGTGGTCATTTCCAAGACGGTTTCTTACAATTTCTGACAAATTAGACAGCTGCAGGACCAGGGGGCCGGGGAAGCGTTAAGATTGGTAAACGGTCACAGGGCCGGGCCGCTGCCGGCGTCTCTTCTGTCAGCGCTTCGAGCGGCGAACGCTGCGGGGCCGGGG
>VXAA01003891.1:121528-159042 GCA_013399115.1 Anseranas semipalmata | reverse complement strand
GCCCCTCCCCGCGGACCGGTGCCGCCAAGGGGCCCGGCGGGGCCGTCCGGCTCCTGCCCCCCGCGCCGAGAGGGGCCGCGGGCCTTTGGGCCCGCCTCGCCGCAGGCTCCCGCAGCCACCTCGGGGCGGGGCGGGAGGGGGCGGCCGGGGAAAAACCCGGCTCCTCGGCCGGGTGGGACCGGTGCAGAGCGGGGCACCTCCGGCTGAGGAGGCACCCGCTGAGGTAGCCCGGGCTGGGGCGGCCCTGGCGCGGGGAAGCTCGGCCCTGCGCTGCCCCGTTCCCCGCGCCGTGCCAACAGAACGTACGGGTTGACTACAAATAAGTAAGATCTGTGTCCCGTGGGGGCGGATTAGCGGTGAATGCCCCGAGGCGAGCGAGAGCCGTCGGTTGGTGCGGTGGCTGCGCTGGCCGGCCGCTGCCCTCGGGGTGGTGGGTGCGTCGGCCAGGCTGGGCAGGGCTGCCTCCCTGTGTACGCACGGAGCCAACAAGAGCTGGAGGTGAAGGTGAAGATAGTGACTTGTAGGGGAATACTAACTTCCTTTCAAGTCTGTAAACGTTGCAATCCTAACGGCAGACTGTGAGTCAGGAACTGCTGAGCAGAGCTGTTCGGGAAAACGTTTTTCATCAGAAAATGCTTCTTTGTAGAACTAAGTTTTTGCAGGAAAAAAAAAAAGTGCAAATTTGATGAAACTGTGTGAAATGTTTTTGTCAGCCCCAGAACAGAAATTCACTGCCTACCCAGCAGTTCCGTCACAGCACTGTGGTATTCAGGGTCCAGGAAGCTGCATTTTCTATCTACTAAGCATGCTAATAAATAGCAATGTTTTAATAAGCATTAAATAAATAAATGTGTTGGATTGTGGCAGTAGGAGACTGAAACTTTTACCTTTCAGAAGTTTCAGAGAAGAAGGAAACCTGTTTCCTGTCCTGTTTAAACTTCCAAGATCAGCTCTGGTATTGTCTGCTGTCAACTTAGGCACGTCCTGTTGCTTTTTCTTGTACCTCCATTTTATCATCTATAAAGCAGGGAAAGAGGGTTCTGTGTGTGTGTGTGGAATGATGGGATTTAACAATTAACTAGATCACTGCCAGGAAAATGAAAAACTCTAAATAAATTCAGAATACTCCAAAATATGCAATATGTCCTGTTTATCTCTGACCTGGATCCCTTTGCTTTTCAGAGGTGATGTTTCTGTCAAGTAATGGACACACCTGAGAATTCAGCCACTGTAGTCTCTATTATCATTTATCTTTAGGAAAAGGCAAAACTTCTAAGAAGTCAGCCTGCTCAAATTGTGGAACCCAAAGGTCTTCTGTACGTCCAGCAAAGAGAATTTGCAGTGACTACCCCTAAAGATGGTATGTAGGAATGCAAACACTTTTTCTTCTCCTGAAGTAATGATTATGACAGCAAAGTTCTTACAGCATCTCTTTCCTTTAAAATAGGTTCTGTTTCTATTCTTGGATCAGATGATGCAACTACCTGCCACTTAGTTGTGCTCCGACACACAGGTATCTTAAAAGATGTTCAGACCAAAACCTGTACCTCTGAAGTAATGCATCTAGGATCAACATTGATTTGTGCTGCATGAATGAAATAAACTGCAATTACATTTATATAAGCTTGAATCTCAAAAAGTCACACGATGCATTCAATGAATGATTTGCTCAGAGAGTTAACATATTTAGTTCCAGAGGTTCTATGTTCTGGTTGCTAAATGAGCAGATCCCAAATTTGATCTGCTCTAGTGGCCAGTGGGTAGTGGCAGGAGCAACCCTTGGCTGCTGCATATAAGGCTGTGCACGAATGTGGGAGGCAGTGTTCAGCTGGTTGGGTCTGCAGGGTTTGGTAATAATGGAGGTAGAATTTCGGGAAAGAGCCTCACTACATTTCTGGATTCCTGACATTAGAGTTGTTGCTTGGTCCTTGGTAGAAAGGCGTGTGTACCCTTTGCATCAGTTCTGATTTTGTAATGGGGCACACGAAGAGATTGTCTCATTCAGTCAGCCCATCTCTTCTGCTGGGGGCTGCTGTCCTTTCAGGAAGTGAGAAGGTTGGGGATGCAGTTCTTGCACTACTATAGTAGTGTAAGCTGATGCTGCTTTAAGTGATGGCAGCATAACAGCCTCCACCAATGCCATTAACTAACTGTCTTCTCGTGTCTTCCTCAGGGAGTGGAGCTACCTGCCTGACACACTGTGATGGGTCAGACACAGAAGCTGAGGTGTCGCTCATCATGAGTTCAGTAAAATCTTTCTCTAACACCACAGAATACGGAAGGTCAGCTCTGCTTTTTTAGTTCTTGTGTACTGTTTTTCACAAAGGTAACTGCAGTTTGTAAGTTGGGGAATTTTTATGTGATTTTATGGGGTTCAGACAAGGTAATTGTGCAGGAAATACTACTTGATCTGGGGTCATATGGAAAATGAAAACTATTTTCTTGATGATAATTTCAAGGGTATTTTCTATCAGTGCTTTAAAACATGGTTCTATTTTGAATAGTGTCTCTGTAAAAATGCCATTGTGCGGTTTGGTGTTTACTGTTTCCCAGTGACTTTTCTTTCAGATGTGCTAAATTTTCCAAATAACTGTTTTTGGTTTTACCTTCTATTTTTCCACCCGAACTGTTGGTCTTGTGAATTTCTTTCAGGATCTGAGAATCCATTTGGGATTTTTCTAGGTCCCACATTTAAAAAAAAAAAAAAAAAAGCTCCAAAACAGAATTTAGCTAACAAGGTTTTCCTAGATGGGGAGATTTTTGCCTCTATAGTTTGATAAGATCAAAACCTCAATGAACTTAGAAGATATGGTCAGTAAAAGCTTATGATTTGACTTGCCCAGTTTTGAAATACTGAACAATGGCCTTGTTAGGTGATTTATGCTCACTCTCACTTTTTTGTTGCTTCTGAGACTTTCCACCCAACACCAATTATTGTCCCTAGTTATTTTTCTAGAAGTTTGGTCAAAAGGTTCACAAACAAGACTTCTCTCTGTGTAGACGCCTCTCAGAGAAGAAGCCTGCTGTATGGTCCAGAATAGTTCTGGAGATCACAGGAACAAACTTCTTCACATTTAACTCACCCTTCTGGGGGAACTGAAAAGTGGTTACTAAGTTAAGTCCAAACCTGAGGTGCTGACCATCACAGATACTGCTGGGTTAGTCAGAATTGCATATGTGTAATGCCTCTTGAATTGTTTAATTTGTGCTATTTCCTGGATGATCCCTGAAGTATTCAGAACAGAATTACCAACCATAATTTGCTACACATGTGACTGTTAACAAGCGAGGCTTCGCTAATGATTGTTTTGTAGTTTGGGCTGGGGATTATTTTGTAAAGGTGTTCACTTTGGGATGTCTTTTTAACTGCTGTTTCCTGTTATTCCATCTCTGTTAGGCTGGAAGTGCACCTAGTTGGAGGTTTCAATGATGATAGGCAGTTATCACAAAAACTTACTAATCAGCTTCTTAGTAAGTTCGCATTTTTTCCACTCTCATGTCCAAAAAAAAGTAGTTCTGACTGGATTTGAGTGAAGTTTGTTTGTAATCTGAGCCCCCTGTCATTTAATAGAAAAAAATCTGGATACATTAGGAGGGTGTTTTCTCTACCCAAGAACTTGGTGCAGAGGAGGGGTTGGACTTCTGAGGCTTGCCTATGGCAGATGTGTGGGATAGAGGGTAGAGACTTGTGATTTGTTCCTGGTTTGCACTGAAGCGTGTAGAATTGGAGTGCAGTTCAGCTGAGCTTGTTTCCTGGCTCCGCTGCTGACATGCTATGCGATCTTGGTCAAGCGTTGTCACTGTCTAAATCTATACATGTGGGTGACTTCATGAGTTACTATTCCTTTTGCACCTTAATGTGATGGGGTGAAATTAATTACAGCTTGGAATTATCTGATGAAAGATGTATGTCTGTTCATGAAATCTGCTGTCTAGAGAAGTGCTTGTGGTGCTTTACAAACAAACTGGGAACGTAAGGTACTAGCTCAGACATTTCAAGTGCTCTGGCTTGTGCTAAGCACTTTCCAAGTGTGGAGAGGCCTTGACCTCACTGGAACTGGGATGGGGCAGGGACAGGGGCGCAAAGTACATTTGGAGGGAGGTGGCTAAGGGTGATAAAAAGGAAATTGGAACTGGCAGAGGTCCTGGAATGTGCCCTTGTTGCCCTCTCATGTGTTATTATGTGATTCCTGTTATGTGTGTTACATATTGCATGAGACTTCTGTACAGAATGTTTTGGTTAATTTTTTTCAACCTTCTGATATTTCATGGTTAAAATTTAAAACAGTAACGTATTTCTATGAGAACTTCAAAAAAAAGAGATTTTTTTTTTTCCTGGTGTGTGGGATGGTGAAAGGAACAATTAAAATACATCTAATGAAAGACTGCTCACTATATATGTAACATTTTAGGAAAGTACATTTAAATATGTGCTATTGAACTTATAGTGAACTAGAGCAGAGTTGATGTGATGCCAGAGCTACTTTAAACCAGTGCCCGTAAAAGGAGCAAATGGCATGTTTTTCTAGCATGTTTTTGCCATTACAAATGGCTACTTTCTGTAAATTATGTTTTAATAGCTGTGGCTTTAATTTTATAAAAGTTGGTTTGAAGCAAATCTGAAAAATACTCTTTGCTCTGTTGCCTTATCTAGGAACAGTGCATTAGGTACTTTCTGCCCATCTATTCTGCAGTGCGCAGCACTGATAATGCCCCCTCGTCTATATACAGCACCTGCTTTGCCACCAGTCAGTCTTATACATTGCTGCTATCGTTGTTGCTGTAGGAGCATTTGATCTCCAACCAGATGATGTTCATTTAGTGACTTTCTGCGTAACAGGTAAGAAAATGTCTACTTGATTCATTTTAGTGTTGGTTGTTTTTTTTTTTTTAAGTATGTTTAGCCACCGAAATCAAAGTGCAGGGGCCTTTTCACACATGGCTTTTTTAAATCTGTTCTGTAAGAAAGAACAGCATGAGTCCTCTATGTTGATTTGTAAGTTTTAATTGAATTGTTGGTATTGTGTGTTGATGCCAGATAGCCAGTGCAGCAAGGATTCTCTGCCTGCCAAATGCTGCTACAATTAAATTGATAGTAGGACTACCTGTGATCATTACCAGGTCATTTCCCCACCTTTGTCCTGTGGAAAGAGACTGTATAGCTATGAGTGTCTTGAGAGGCAATTGAGAAAGGAACTTACTGACCTTTGATGTTGTTAGACTGGTCATAAACTCATTCAGTTAGTTCATGGTGTGTGACATTACATAAAGGAAGAAGTAATTTCCTCTTCTTTGTATTGTATTCAGGTCATATTTCCACCATCTTTGCATTTAAATGCCATTGGTGACTTGCATCTTTGAAACTTGGCATCGTGGTAGTTTTGCCTTGTTTGTTTGTTTTCTGTAAATTGCCTGTACAGAAAGTGGAATGACAGTTGACTGGAGCTGGCCCTGCTGTTATCAGATAGAGTTCTACTCCAGGCCCCAAGCACATTGGTCTGGACCTGTACCACCCTTCCATATTCCTTTTAGGCCTCCTGGTTGTATGGTTTTTTGTTTGTTTTTTCTTTTCTGTCTTTTTATGCAACATCAGACCTGTTCTTCTCTGGTAACACACAACTAAGTGGATGCTGCTCAGAAAAAAATACAAAGCCCTACACGTTTGACCTTTTTTCTTACAGAACTAAATGACAGAGAAGAGAAGGATATTCACTTTCCAATCATTTATGGAATAGGTGAGTTAAATTAGAATTCAGTTATTTTTTTAACTGGATAGTTTTTCAGATTCTGGTAGTAAATGGACTGTCTTTAATGACTAGGTAAAGCCTGTCCTAGAAGTTAAGTGGTGCTCTTGGAGGTGTAGGCAGAAACAGAAGTTTTCTTCTTAAAACAAGAAGAAATGTGCCATCATAGAGCTAAGTGTTGTGGATGTGGTCATTTTAAACAAGTATTTTGTAGGAATTAATTGTTTTTGTGTTTAAATTCTTATTTCCTACCAGCTGTGAATGTTAAAACAGCAGAGATTTTCCCTGCAACCTTCCCAGAAAAAGGGCCAGATGAGGATTTGCGTTCAGCCCATGTTTTAACAGGAGCAAGAGTGAGTAAAAATAGAAGGGAAAAAAAGCCCAAACCCAGATACTTTTTGCTGGAAGGGAAGACCACTTAGGGGCAATGAACTGTCACTAGTTTGAGGAGAAAAAAAAAAATACATTGCTAGTGTTCTGTCAGTAACAAAACAACGGATGAGAAAGATGGAAGAGTGGAGGCAAAGGATAGCAACGGAGATCATACTGTTCTGAGCTTTCTGCTGCAAGGGTAACCCTTGTCTTCGAGGTACAGAGCTCTTCCACATGCTGTTATGCCTGTAGCCCTACAGATTTCAACAGGGTAATTTATGTAAAATGAGATTCAGGTCATGGGCATAAATAATCCCAGCAGTATCTTTCAGTTCTGGGCTTGTTCTTACAGTTTAGTGTTGTCTTTGTCAGAATAATTGGTTAATCTTAATGGAACAGAAATGAAGCTGGCACCCACTATGTCTTAAGACAAAAGCTGCTGCTTAATGCCTTCCAGATTGTCTGGAATTAATTAAATTTTTCATTAATTAATTAAGTCTGGATTAATTCTGTCTCTTTCATCTGTTTAAGAACTGTCTAACTTTTAAGGCTCCCTGCAAGTTGTTCTGTGTCATTACAGCTGACTAACATTTATGATGCAAAGATGGAACAATTACATATTGGACCTTATTTCTGGAGGCCTTTCCCCCATGTGGATTTCTGGTTGGAACAAGATGATCAACAGATTTTACAGGTACCTGACACTGATTTTTTTTTTTCTTCTCTTTCCTAGCTGAGAACAGAGATGGGTATGGTCTGTCAAAGCTTTCCTCAGTGTACTCCTGGGGAGGGTGGAAAATAATCTTATTAAAAGGCAGAGTAATTAAGAACTTTCTATTCTGAATCTCAAGCAGTTCTTGCTATCATCTTGTTTTTCAGAATCTTTCCACGTCACCCTTGGCTGAGCCGCCCCACTTTGTTTCCCACATTAGATCTACATTAACATTTTTAAAAGAACATCCCTTTCCATCTCGCTCCCTGTTTCCTGATAGGAAACCTCGCATCTACAGAAAAAATCAAGAAGGGTTGTGGGAACAGGTTTGTTCTGACAAGATCTAACCTGGAACCAAACACCAGCTGCTTTAGGGAGGCACAGCCTTGCCAGAGGAAGAGCAAGCTGGTGCAAAAAGCATATTTCTGGTCACAGATACTACTGTTCTTGTGCTTTTCAAAATAAAATATTTTGACAGAAGTAACTTGTTTTTTCTGCATTACTTAGGTAGGAATCACTATTACTTTGAAGTAACGATTTGGTTTTGTTTCTGTTTTATTGCTTTCATATAGTACTTTGATCAGCGCAGATAAAGAGAGGTAGCAGTGCTGAGACTGAGAGGACAAAAGTCATTGCATGAATTTGTACTTCAGAAAATGATTTTCTATAAAAACATGAAAGAAAGTTGCCTATGCTTAAAGTCAACTCAAGCTTATAGGAACTTCCTTCAAAAATATATCTTAAGTCAAGACTAATAATTTGAAGAATCTTTATTGAAACATTCAGATAGAATCTAAAGAAGGAAGCTCATTCCAACACAACTACTGATTTAACAATTCCAAATATAAAAACATTAAAAATTAATCGTGGTGATAACTTTATCCCCAACAAATTACTCTTATTAACATACTTCATTGCACCAAAGAAACCAGGAAGACTAGTCAACTCAATTGTTTTTGCACTTTAGAAAAATTGCACTCTGATTTACATAAATTACCCCAACAGCAAAATTAACCTTGTTCATGGCATCCCAGCCCCACGGGATCTAAATGCTGAAAGTCAAATCAGATGACAGTACAATTCAAAAAAGCCAAATTTTTCAGATTATCAAAGTTAATCCTGCTACCACTACAGACATTAAATTAGTATTAATTACCACTTTTTGGAAAAACTACAGTACTGGTATCCAGCTCTGTAGGGATGGGATGGTATTCCCTTGAGGAAAGCAAGCTTTTCCAAAGAAAGCTCTCCTTTCCACAAGAGGCTGAAAATTTGCAGCAAACTTCAAAAACAAAGAATTCGGGGTGAGAAGACTTCTACACCTTAGCTTTTGATGTATCTAAAGCTTACCTTGTGCATTAAGTAGTCCTAGGTACTATGAACTTGTGCCATAGTGTAAATAAACTATATAATTTCATTGAATCTGTACAATTTCTACCATAGGTAAGTTACTGTTATTCAAAAATAAGTGTTGAAACCAGCACAAATGTATTTTTTTTTCTTCAAGCTTTACTATAACTATCTTTAAAAATACACAACAGAAAAGAATTCCAGTTACACTACATAAAGGTATTCAATAGTATTTGGTTTATAAATGGCGTGCGAAGGAAAATAATGATGTGTTGGTGATTCTTTTTAGTGGTAGAAGCAAGAAGCCATTTAGGCATGTAGAGACACTGTTTCTAAAAGTCCCAGTGTTCTCAGCGCCTCGGCTGAATGGGTCAAGTCATACAACAGCAGGAAAAAACAGCTGATGGCCAAGTACTATTCAGTGACTCCTATATACACAGGCATCCATCCCTAACACTCACTGCACCACTGCTTGACAATGTTCTTTATATGGGTTTAAAAAAAAAAAAAAAGCAAAATAGAGCTAGTGTGACTAAGATGTTTTGCAAGAGAGGCTAAACGGAATTTTAAATATGAAAAAGGTGAAAAATTGGCAGTTTCTTAAAAATATATTCACATAAAATAAGGTCAATTTACAATTGTTGGGTGCAACTGTATTCTTATCTTGTGCATGGCTGATCAGTTAACAACTACTATCATGCTTAAAGTCTTAGAAGAACTGTAACTGCCAATTTTTTTATTTTTTTACAAATATTTACGAGCAGTTAATAAATCTCACTACTACTTTGGTGACACTGACATGTACAGGATTAAAGCAACTGTAATAAGTGTACAGTAAGACAAATCTCTGTCCCATGGGGGGGAATTTATATTTGTGCAAAATCCCAGTTATAGGATACAGTAGTTATTACTGTACTAGTGTGTGGCACTGTTCACATTTTAAATGTATCACTACTACCCTGCCTCCTGGGGCATGTGATTCATCTGCAAAGTCTTAAATCCACAGTCTAGATTTTATCTTTGACTTTCTTGTTCCTCTACCTTTGTGCAGTCACTTTGAATGTCCTCAGTGTCTTTACTTGTTGTCTGTGCCACCTCCTTCTGCTGCTCTGTTTTTTCTGTCTCTGGAGGTCTTTGCTCTTGGCCAGGGCATAGAGTTGGGGGTCTCTGATCCATCTTCTCCAGGTCATCACAGTGGCTGACTGAACTGGTCTCACTAAATGCATCAGAATTTCTTAGAGACCTTTTAAAAATTTTCTGACCTGTAAGTGTTTGAAGAATACAGTATCAATGAAGTCACCAAATGCAAAATGTAGTACGCACAAGGAAAGTTTCAAAATATCTGAATTTTACAACTTCAAAGAAATAGATTTTGAGTGCTAACCTGTACCCTAACCATATAAATACTTGCTTCCAGTTACAGATACATAGGCAGTAACACCTGTTAATTTATCCTGTGTATACAGAGACTCCGTGAAAATTCAGCTGAGAAACAAGCTACGTACATGCACAGTGAAGTCATTCTAGGGTAAAAAGTTTCACTGAAAATCACAGGCTGGAAGCCAGCCAGAAGTAAAAAGGGGAGTTAGAGCTGTGGCTTCCCTGTCAGTCAAATCTATACTACTAATGTAACTACTACTCCCAGGAAGAGTTCTTGGAGAGAAACTGGATAATGATGGTGGTGTTCTGTGTCATGTTTAAATTTTTTTTTTTTTTTTTTTTTTTTTTTTTTTTGAGGAGGACTTAAACCACTAGAAGTTGAGTTCTAATTCCAGATATTATGAAAGAAGGAAAATCATGCAGGTTTTCCTGTGTCATGCAACTCAGATGTGTACTAAGGCCAGGATATTTAGCAAGTTTTAGAAATAAAACTATGGAGTAGAAACTTACCAGGAAGTCTTTGCTTTGCAAGGCTGGAAGTAGGAGTTGGTGGTGGAGTAGTACCTGTTCCTTGGGCTTTTGATACATATGTAGATTCTGTGGATTCTAGAGATCCTGCAGGTTAAAAAGAGTGGCAAGCAGTAAGTTGAATGTAGACAAGTTTTCTTTTCATCTGTATTTATAAAGTATGTAACAATCTATTTGTAATGCATGTTTCTGAAACTGCACGTCCTAGGTTGACCTGAAACCGCCACTTGAGAGTAGCTGGTTTCTGAGTACCAGGGGACATGGGTGCTGAGTCTTACAAAGATGAATAAAGTTTCCCCTCAGACTTGCTTGACAACACTGCTACATCCAATATTCCATTTTCCCTTTTCCACTGGGCTTGACAAATCCCCAGCTGTTAGCTATTGAGCACTGCACTTGGAAAGGGTATCTGGCTACAAATGGAATAAGCATTCCCAAGGAAACCTTGTTCTCCACCATAAGAACCTTCTAGTCTGTACACCGAGAGTAAGACCCCAAATGCAGCAGAAAGCCTTCCTGGCTGTTTACAGAGACACGCACAGCTGGGTCATTGTTCTAGGTCCAACAGCCGCTTTGCTGAGTTCAGAAATAAGAACTTAAGACTGCTGCAATTTTTTACAGTGAAAGTTTATAATTTTGGAAAGTATTATGCTAGTACATCACTAAGAATGACGTACAAGCTACAGATAGTTCTTTTCACATCACCAGTCATGAATTACAGATAGATGAGTAAAATAATAGTCTTATATTCTGTAATATTCCATTCATTATTGTCTCCTGCAAAGCCATGTTCACGCTTGTCCTCAGCTAGTTTTAGCCTATCCTTTTTCTCAGACATTACACCATTTAGCATGGAAACTAGTACTTCATCAGTGCGACAACAGCTACATGACATCTGAAATCAGGATTTCTGACAGAAATCAAGTTCAAGTATCACAGCAGAAGGAATACACATGCACATGCATGGAAGCGATGGTCTATGACCCAGGAGCTCCCTACCCCACTAGTTTATGTATTTATACCTGCAGCATAAACTCCAAGGATGCAAACTTTTGCAGAATGTGTGGCCAACAATTATTCCTGTATTAATAAATGCCAATATCTAACACAGCTTTTTTAGAATGACTCAACATGCAAGAGCAAAATGTAAACTATACAAGAGGTTAGAAGATTTTCTTACTGAGTGTTACAGAAATAGTGAAGAGCGTGTTCCTTTACATCTTGAGGGTGGATTATGTCATTCACCATCAAATCAGCACAAGACAGTGTGTTGCAATTTCAGTATAAAATTGGAAAGATTTAGAACACAGCATAACATGGCTGCAGATGCACTGAGTCCTACCTGCTGTTAAATTAAATGTTCTTCCCTTTGGTGAAGCTTGGAATGGAGAAAACCAGTTCAGCACAGAGCCTACTACAGGTATTTGTCGTAGCAGCCCCTGCAAAGTATACAATTAAACACTGGCTGGTGAGTAGGCTATCTATGTTGTGACAAGTTACCTAGATAATAAATCTTTATAGCCTTACCTCTTCCAGAAGTCGTTCTTCATTTGCCTTCTGTAGCTGAAGTTGTGCTTCCTGTATCCCTTTTCTAACAACTTCAGTCATGTTTTCCAACAGCTAATAAAACCAGAAATTATATTGTTACATACAGTATTTGGACTTGAAATTGTATTTTTAATTTAGGTTTTGAGGATGTAAACTGAGTAGTCGGATATCTTTTTCTAATTTAAATCTGCATTTGACAAGCACTATTTCAGTGCTGTTGTAAATTAAAAAACGTATAGGCTGAATGTAGGATTTAAAATATATATATACACCCAGAGGACAGAACATCATTTTAAACATTTTGTTTTAAACTACACAAAAAATAATAGTAAGAATGTAAAAGCACAGTATACACACAAAATATGCAGAAGTGGGCCAAACATTTTACATCCTTATAATTCAGGTGGGCGACTTCTCCCTAGTAAAGCTGTTCAAACAAATGTATCGATGGATAAAGCAACCCATCAAGTCATATCACTGGACCAAAATGAATAGGTTAATAGTAATTAATACAGTTTGTTGCAGGCAAGTACAAATTACTTTCACAAAGAACAAAACTGTCTCGAAGTGAATATGGAAAAAATAAAAGATGCTGAAATGCTCTTTGATTTATTAACACATACTCTTGAATTTTCTTCGATTTCTCTGCCTGTTGCTGCAATAGTTTCGACTAACTCCGACACATCCAGATCCTCGGTTACCATGCCAATATAAACACAGTTCTTCTGTCCTCCAAATTCTGGGCCTGTGAGCATAGGGAGAATCAAGTGTTTGTGATATATAAAAATGTATTCTCAGAATACGTGCCAGACCCATGCTTATGAATCTGGAAATCCTAATACCTACATACGTAAACACACACACACACACTTCAGTAATTAATTGCAATATCTGCATAGGCATAAATTATGCAGACTACAAAAGCTCAAACCTTTGTGTCCTCAAAAACAAGAGAAAACAACATCTAAACAAGAAGAACAGGCGATATTTCATACAGCCAAGGACTCGAAAATAAATACTGGTGTTGAATACACTTGAAACTTGTTACTTTTTGCCATCTACCAATTGCTTGGTTCCACAATTCTAGGGTACTTAATTTTTGAAGGCTGACTATAAAAGATCTCAGTTTCAAGTAAACAAATTAGTATTATTACATCTATAATGTGGCACTATATATGTGTGAAAGTGCTGCTAATTATTGCAAAAGTCATCTGAAGCTATAATCTAGCCAGAGAAAGCAGTGAACTGGTCAGTGGGTTTTGAAAGAGATCTGCTTTTCACTAGATACAAAACTCACCGAGAAGGCTCAGTTACAAAGTGGAACACTTGCCGCTTTCATTCTTTCTGACAAAGAAACCCTTTTAGGTCTAGTTGCTCGCAGATCAGTTTTCACAAGTATTTCTGAAAACAGTGCAACTTGCTCACCCTGCTGAACATTTACCAACTCAATAGGGGATGAGGAGGACATAAAGTTACAGATGTTGTTTCTAAAGTAACTATATACACAGAAGTGTAATTTTGCATTATAATGACCTATGTATGTATGACCTGTTGAAAGATTATAACACAACCAGTAAAGTGACTATTAGCTTGAATGTATTTTTTTTTTAAATAGCACAGTTACCCAAAGAAAAAGTGAGATCCGACTCCAGTTCATTTAATTTTTTCAGAAGTTCTGTGTTAATTTTTTCTAATTCTTTTTCTTGTTTTTCATGATTCTTCTCATCACTGTGATAGCTGTATCTTCAAACCAAGCCAGAAGACATTAATTTCACTTTACAGTTCATTAAAAAAAAAAAAAAAAAAAAACCAAACGGTTCTGCACATCTAGCATGTTTCTACAAATTTCCATACTTTACAAACCAAAAGCTCAAAGCAACATTACAGCTTAGTTCAACAAATTTAATGGCATTTGTAATCAGATTTTGGGCTGGGGATAAGAGGGAGGTTGGCCACTGCAAACTTAACTGAACACAACAGATTTCTAGGTAACACACTGAATATACTTCAACCGTTTTGATTGTACAGAATCCTTCCTAGCAGACTATCAGATCATCAGAATACAGTTAAAGGGTTTTATTCAGTATATAAGTGAATCCCATCATAGATTAAAATATGTTATGATTAGTTAAATAAAACAGCATTGCATATTACATTTCTGTTTAACAGATCAATGTGCTGCCTCCAAGATTAGAACTAGTGCCCTAATTTTGCTTATACCGCAATTCAGCTTTTCTTTAAAAAAAAAAAATTAAAAAGTTGTTGTTTTATTTAAAACAAAAACACTCAAAAAACTTCAAGTGAGGGCAAAGCCAGATACTAAACAGCAAGCAATACATCCAAATTGCTACTAAAGAAACCATGTATTCATTTCCGCTAATGCACTGTCTATCCAAACATATAAGGAAGAAAATATTGAAAAATATACCTTACAACACCTAATCCTGGCCAGCTGAGATCTTCAACATACAACAGGCCTACTGTTCTTCTCACTTCTTGCTCAAATTCCTCTCTCAGTTGCAGTGTACTTGTCAACACTGGTATCTTCATTTTTAAGCAGTCTACTAACTGATCAACATCTTGTATTTCAGTTCCTAAAACTAAAGAGCTGATGTATTAGCATGCAATCAAAGTGAATGGACATGCACATAGATGTCTGAATCAAACAAGTAATCTGTAAAGAAACCACTTTGTAAGTTAATTATAAATATAATTCACAGATAGTAGCAAAATATACCAGAATCTTTTTCTTCATTTATCTATTCACTAATACATCAAAACGGTGAGAACTAATGATTTCACAACAATAAACTAATAAAAAGGACTTTTTGATGTTACAAACTAATAAGAACAATACCCTTTTTCATTGCATCAGTAGCTAGCATCAGAAAAATTCCTCTTCCCATAGCCAAAAGATAATTAATTAGCTTCTACACTGCGTGTGTGTATATTTATATATAAAAAGTAAAATCACAGTATCACCAAGTAATTTTATTCCAAAGATCTACCTTCCCATGTACACTAGGATTCTCTCACATCAGCATCAGGTGTTTCCATAGCCTAAACCATTCAACCCACACAAGCTAAAAGGAGCCACCACTCATCACCTGAGCCTCTGCAAGTTGCTCTCTGCATCTGCCGAGTCTAAACAAAGTATGTATATGGTGCTGGCTTAAACATCAAATTCACAACATTTTCCAAAAGGCTGATTTTTTTTCCTCCTACAACAGTAATTACAGAAAAAAACCTAGGGGTTTAGTAAATAATTCTAGTTAATTAGTTATAGTTTGAACACAAGCACCATTTCAGTGCTGAAACACCTGCGTAGAAAGGTCAAGCATCTTCTTGTGTTAAGCAGCTGACAGAAGGAAAGGCAGGGATGACTTATCCTTCATATTTCTTTTATAACTCTCATAAACAAAAAGCTTCTCCTGTTGCTTTTCCTAATGAATTTAAAAAATAATTGATAAAAGTCTGTCTCTGCAGATGTAGTATGGTAACGTCACATACAATAATTGAGCTCTCACTAATGCACCTGCTACCAAGGCACAACAGAACAATAAAGCCAATATAGATTTAGTTATTGGAAAGAAAAAAAATCCTCACCATAGTAAAGACTTTCTTGAGCATATCTGCTTTTACACCAGGAGATTGATGTACAATTTTATAGCAAATTCCAGTTTTTACAAGTGGCTGAGTAAAGTGAATGTTACCTGCAGAAGTCATTAATGGGCTGAAACGCACACATGTGCCTTCATCTTCCAGTTCTACCACATCAACTCCACTGGCAGGAACCAACTGTGCCAACTGCTCTCCTAGCTGAAGAGAGAAGGCACAGTTAAAGAAATGTACAGAGCATGGCCTCACAGTCACTAACTCAGGTTAGACTCTTCCCACAGCTATGGAGAATGAACCACCTGGTAAACACAGTTTCCCACATTTCTCAAAGTCACCTCTGGTAAAAAGTACTTTAGCTTGATGGTGATAAAACAAAATTTGGACATATATTTAAATCATGAAAATTCAGAATAAGCTGCAAGTGTTTTAAGTCTGAAGTTTCTGCAAAATTGTTGTTAAGTATGCCATGATTACTATATAATTAATCCAAAATAGTTATGTGCTCAGATCTCTGCGAGCACAGGTTTCCACAATTCTATTAAGAGCTGGAAAAGAAAGTCTGTCTTATGACTAAACAAACATCATCAATGAAGTATCTAGCCAATCAAAAAGAGTTCTAGAAAGTTTTCACATATTCCCATGAGCCCAAGGAAAAAAAAAAAACACTACCAAAAGTTTAAGATGCAGTAATAGCGTTAATAATAATTACAAGTAAAATAATCAGAAGTGTGAAAGCAACTGTGCTTCAGAGCAAATTCATCTTTATAATCCCAAATGCCAAGTAGATTTTGCAAAGGATACCAGATCAGGAATAATTACCAAGCTCGTCTACCAAAAGTTTTACAATTACTGATGAACCCCTGGAAGCATTCAACTCTCACTTCTTTTTTTCCTAAAGAGAAAAACATCCATTCTTACCCACTGATTGAAAGTGTCGTAAATGTGTCCTTCATTGCTTATTATGGGGTGCTGAATAGTTGAGGCCTGTGCAGCATGTGGGGTTTGATCTGAATCCAAAGATACAAGAATCACAGAAGGGGATTTGTATTTAATTAAACAAAAGGCAACCTAAAGTTTAGATAAAAGATAATTACATTTCTTCAGTCATGTGACATCTACACTATGTACTGCATGTCAAGCAGACTAACAAGGAATTATTCTAAGGTATGCTGAACATGAAAAATACTAGGAGTCAAAGAGTTGAATGTACTAGTTTTAAAAACAACCCATAAAATACTTCTCACAGTTTTGAGGTTCAAGTCCTTCAGTGGAAATAAAGCCAGTGTTTTCACAAAACAAAATCCTGTCACAGCAGGCTGCAATGTTTAATTTGATGCATTCAGCTACATTTTTAAATCGTGTTTTAATGGTTACTTTTTGTTTTAAACTACACAAAAAATAATAGTAAGAATGTAAAAGCACAGTATACACACAAAATATGCAGAAGTGGGCCAAACATTTTACATCCTTATAATTCAGGTGGGCGACTTCTCCCTAGTAAAGCTGTTCAAACAAATGTATCGATGGATAAAGCAACCCATCAAGTCATATCACTGGACCAAAATGAATAGGTTTACTTTGCAAGTACAACCACTAATTAGATTAAAAACAAGAACCCTCCCCTATGCCAAACACAAAAAATCCACACAGAATTAAAATCAACACTCAAATCATAACTACAAAGTTTTCTAGCAGCCACGTGCCTCACCCAGCTGGACATTTCCCCACCCTCAGATGTGCGCATACAAACAGCACAACATCCTCCGCTGTAGTCAAGAGGATAAAAATCCTCTTCCTGTGAGAGCAAGTCCAATTAAAGATGTTCTGCTCTGAGCCATGTTTGGTGTGGCTACTGTACCCACAGACACTATTTGCAGAGCTGTTCATAATGTGTTCTCCTATTTTTCAACCTACTACAACAGAAAACAGCAGTAAAACAGAGAAACACGGTTTTGCAACTAGCCACTAAATGTTCAAAAGAAACAGAAAGCCTGAACAAAAACAATGGAAGATCTTCTGTCAACAGTACCCTCAAACACAGCTTGCAGCTTATGGGAGATAATCATGATCTGCTCTCACGATCAAAATCATATGCAAATTTCTCTTCAGTCAAGACAGCAGAAATGACTTGATGTGAACATTTAGAACACTGCAGTCTATCTAAAAAAAGCTATCACGTGTATGAATTCTATCACTAGATTATGACCAGTATTCACAACCTTTTTAAAGACATGTTACACAAGACAAGTGCACTAAATATAACATACCTAATAATAATTTACCCAAATCAAATTAATTTTAGGAATTAGCAGTTAAAAAAAGAAGACGACAACACAGAGGGTTGTTTTGTTGTGGTTTTGTTTGTTTAGTTTTAAATAAATCACATACCTCTATTTAAATACTTCTGGAAGAATTTGAAAACCACCACTGGTGAACTCAGTTCATCTTCAACCTTAACAAAAATTGAAACAATTTTATAAATATATTTTCACAGACTTTTTTTTTTTTTAAAGATCATAGATTCATAGAATCATTGAGGTTGGAAAAGACCCCTAAGATCATCAAGTCCAACCATTAACCTAGCAAGTCCAACTGCATACAATTCTTTAGACTGCTGAGCAAAGCAGATTGTTTTGTTTTGATGGTAGTAACAATGCTCACATTATCTCAGTATTAGAGGTTAACTCTCTAGGAGCATGAGTAAGCATATCTGTAAACAGTGGAAAATAAATCATTATTCAGTTAAAGTAGAACTGTATTGATTTAAGGTATGCATAACTGAACTTTGAGCACCTTAATGCAAGAAACCTAAGCACATTCACTAGCAAATGCATTGTACCGATGAAAGTTCATTTAGCCTTATGTATTTTCAGACATGAACGTTGAAAGAAAATTTTCTTCAAAATCACCCCAGAATCACTGGGGGACATCAAGAAAGTTCCGGCAGGAATAACAGTAAGATAATTGATTCTGCTTTGGGGGTAGAAAAAATGGACTGGGCAGCCTCTGGAGGCAATCTGACTCCAGAGAATCCTAAAAATGCAAGGTTTATTCAGGTAGAAGGGGCAAGTGCTGCAGTAACTCCAACTTCCAAAGCTACTAATACTCTTGGAAAAACTATTTTTTGGGAAAAAAAAAAGAGGTTATTGTCTTTCAGAATGATCCTAAAAAAACCCTGTTGAACAAGACATTTCACAGAAATTGAATTTGAAATGAATACATTAGATGCGATTTCTGAAACAAATTCTGGTGTAAAACCCTCAGCTGGGATAATTTTTGCATACAGTTTCACAGGGTCCGCAGCACCATCTCATGGGCAAGATGCAGGCCGAATGTATTAGACAGGCTTATGGAAACTTACGGAATCATAAATGTATTTCTCAGTTTCATAAATGTATTACTGAACAAACGGATGTTTTAAACGGGAACTAAAACAAGCTCTGGAGACAACTTCTGGGTGTTATTTTCAGCTCCACTGAATGCAAGAGTTCACAGCAATGGAACAAGTACAATCTAGAGGTCACATACAACCAAGCTACACAATTTCACTGAACACCTGAACTTAATTTAAAAGGATACCAAGCATCTTTAAAATAGTGACTGTGTTTTAAATAATATTTTTAGATAATTTGAGTCAAAATTAGTCTTATCATTTAATAGGTAAAGACTAAGCTATACAACCAAAGTATTAAATGCAGACTGTACCGAAGTTTTAATGAAATCCAGGTTTTTCAAGTTTTCCAGCAACCTTTGACTCTAAAAGACCGCAGCAGAAGGGAGACAAAAACAGGACAAAAATATATAGTTTTAGAAGGTGAAACTTATTCTGAAAAACATTAAATAGTCACTGCTGTAATTTCTATTTGTGAACAAAATAGAAAATATTTTTCCATTACTAGTAAAACACAGTACAAAGTGCTTTTCATCAAGTCTTAGTGTATTTGTTGACAAAGTTCCAGAGACATTACAACTCCATTGACTAACTAAAGCACAGTGTGTAGCAGAACAGTTAATTTATCAAAGCTACCATAGCAACTGGTTATGATAGCTTTCTAAATTATTTTCATAAGAAAAGACATTCTTGCAGCATGGTTTAAGACTATTAATAGACTGTTATCAAAGCTAAGATCACTCTTAGATGCCAGAAAAATCTTAGTGACTAATGTTACTTTGTCACTCTTTTAGGTCTTTCATGCCAATAGTTTCTTCCATAACCTTTACAGAAACTTTCCACTTCCCACAACCTCTCTGCCTTTCTCTGAATTTTGAGTGCTATACTTTTAAGGTACAAACGCTTTGTATATAAACAAGGCATTTTCTAACACACACATTATATTGGACTGTAATTTTTACTAAAGTAGGATGTTACTTCACAAATAGTGCACTTGTTACTGTATTTGAAGAAATGTGTTGAAATCCTTTTTGTCAGACAAGGCTTTATAATTTACTATTACTTGAATTGGTATAATGCCAAGTAGAGCACAAAAATATGCAAGTCTTTCTCTGAGCAGTTTTCAAGCAAAACGGTTCATATAGAGAATTGATAGAAAAAAAAAAGACTATGTAATTTTACAGTTTAGAAAGAACAAAGATTAAGTATTTCACATTAAAACTAATATACACTCTGAAAACACATCCCTACCCCAAACATTACTATTCTGCTTTCATTATCTGTTCATAACACAGTATGAACTAATATGCTATGTCGTCAACAACCTATATTTTTAGCCAATTCCTTTACAACACATCATAATGATCAAAAAGGTCTATTAACAGTTAGATATCACTTGTACTGTCGCTGCTAACTGAACTTTGTTTCTGCTTGGAGACTCAAACTGTTAAATCAGATGATGAAGATTCTCAAGAACAGCCTCCAGCCCATACTCAGAGAAGCAACGTAGCCGTAAATCAAAGCACCAACAAGCTGCTGCTTACTAGTTGTGAGGCATGCTTTATCCTTTCCACAATCCCATCATGGCCCAAGTACTGCAAGGAGAGCCACAGTGGCAGGGCACGAAGTTTCTCTACAGGCTGACTTGATGTCAGCCCAGCTGCTAAGGACTAAAGAAGAAAACAAAAAAATCTGCTATTAACATTTTTTCAATTATTCCATTTTTGCCAGATTACAGAATGTGTCACAGTTTAAAGAGGGGGTCTTGTGCAAATTATAATTTAGATGCTTATGATGCTTATTAAGCTAATAACCTTAATAATGATGCTTATTAGAGAAGAAGACACTACGCCATGATGAGAATAACAACTGAAAAGCTGAACATACCAAAGAAGGATCCTCATGTCTGTAGAGTGTCACTGCAGGTACAGCTGGGAGACCCAGCCAGGAACCCAGAGTAAGAGTCATGCTGTCACATTTTGTAGCAGCCTGGAGTTTATTACAATAAGCAGAATACAAACCATATATATTTTGATTAGATCATGACCTTAAAGTCTAGAGCACATTTTAAGGTTTCTAGATATAGTAAAACATACCAGTACAGAAGAGGAGACATAACCCAAAGCCAAAGTCGCCAAATTCACACTAGAAAAATAAAGTGGTATTAGCACATATTAAGTGTGTATTAAGAGAGAGCATTTTAATCTTCAGTTCAAATATTTCATGTTGATGTGCAAAGGGAGGTCATTTTTGCTCATGTATTTTCTATGAACTATGCAGTACATGTTACTACTTGGAATTCCAAGACTGTAAACCCAAAAGTAAAAATCCATTTCAATCTAAAAATGTGACCAACCTTTAGGGAAACCATCCCCCTGAAGTCCTACCCATAATTCAGCAGCAATTGGGTATCAGAAATAAATAGCATGCAAACATAACACTATACAATGGAATATCAAGAGAAACAGTACTCCAGGCTCAAAAAAATCTAAGAGCACTGGAGTCTTAAATAACATTGTCTAAGTTCTTCCAATTTCTTTTCCTTTTAGTTTAATCTTCCTCGCAGTTATGTTGCATACTGGACTTAAGGCAGTCTTCTTGACAACCTTCATTGAAGTTGTCACACTTCATCCACCTTTCTCATTCTCAATAATCACTGCATAATGTCTCCCCAGAATTATCCTATAAAGTCCTCTTTTGTTTGTATTCCAAGCTCTTCAAAGCAAGGGCAGATAAGATTACCTTCTGAGTAAAAGTAACCACTAACCTATGCTGAAATAACCACTCCAATTATTCCTGTATATGTAAAACAATCTGCATCTCATACAGTGACAAAATTATAGCCATACAAAATTCTTAATATGGCAAAAATAAAGTTTGTCCTATGGTCCTCCACTAGCTGGTTAGCTGTAAAGCTATGTGCTGTCCATTAGTCAGACTTCTTAGATGAATATGGTTTATACAGAAATAAATCTTAAGTTTCATACCCTTCTACGTGGAGCCACATATTATACTGCTCACAAAGTTCCTTCAGCCGCCCAAGTTTATCTGTGTGCCCAGCACCTGGTGTCCCTTTGTTGAAAAGGAAAAAAAGCAATCACGAATGATAAGCATGCAAACTAGGACTCTGCGTAAGAGAGCCTCTTACATTGTTGTCAAAAAAGTCACGAGCAAGAGCAGGAAGGAGGGTATGTAAAAAGAGCCAACTACACAATATTCATATCTGGTTCACTACAACATATGAACAATTGTTATTTTAGATAAAATTAAAGATGCTTGTTTTGTCTGCCAATGCATGTTAAAAATACTCAAAATTAGATGTCTGAGGCACTCAAAGGCTAAACAGCCTCAAATAAGAGATGAATTTTTTTTTTTAATGTTTTTAAAGTATGTCTTCAACTAAAAGAATGGAAACCAAGATTAGCACCTCAGGTGTGTGTATTTATTTTTAAGACCAAACCCACTAAGCCACCTCCTTCATTCATACTTAAAATTGATTTTGTTAATGAGCACTTTTATTTAATTAACTAAAAGAAAAATAAATTTTTTAAAGCTAAACTTGATGGCACATCCGTCAAAAATTCTGAAGCACTAACGTGAAACTGACTTTCAACAAGAGATTTGCGCTCACTAAGAAAAGTTCTAGTTATATTAATGCACCAACTGACTTAAACAGAACTGTAGCAGTACACTCCAACTTTGAATCAGCTAAATAAAAACCCCTCTAGACACATAATTGTGTGGTCATTAAGATATTTCCTGACATTTCTTGACATGCAACCACTAAGCTGTTTAAGAAAATATATTTTTCTTTGGGGTTTTATATATATTCATGAAATATTGTGCCTTTTTTGTTATTATTTGTCCATAGCACTTACCAGCATTAGCCACAAGCAACAAAGGCAGTTTTCCAGACTCAACATCATCTTTAATCAATCTGTCCAACAAAGCAACATCCTGTTATCAATAAGAAAAAGATACATATTTATAAATATGTGTATCAAACAATAGAGATTTGTTTCTGTTGAACTGGAAAAGTGCGTTAAGAGTGAAAAGGGACAGCATACTAAAGTTCTGAAAGATGTTCTTAGTATCTTTGTTTGTGGCTTGCAGTTTCTTCTTCTCAAAAAGGTAAAATAAGCCAAAAATCAGAAAAAGCCTTTGTGAAAAATACAATGCAAATACACAGTGGACTTTGTAAACATACCTTCTACTATGCATATTCTAGAAATCTTGGACTAAAAAGCGCATTACTATATGCCATAAAAAATATCCTGCAAGTAACAAGACCAAGATACAAGCTGCTGGCATTTTAGAAAATTTCAGTCTGATTATTACAGCCATAATATGGCAGACCCAAAGGCTGAAAAATTACGTACATTAAGTGAATGTCAATAATGTTGTTAGGAAAAAGCTTATTAATGAAAAAAAAAAAGATGTTCTTAAGGAAGACAAACTTACCATTTGATGTTGAGATCCAAACATAGTGTTACAAGGCACACGGCACATGCAAGAGAGGGGTAACCCTAGCTGCAATAAAAATGATGGAATTTGAACAACTGAAACATGCTTTAGGATACTTATTTCAAGTGTTCACAGAAATGCACATATTAAGCGGCACAAAAAGTAGTTAACATGACAATAAAAAGCTGGGTACTACATTCTGAAGTAAGTTTCCTGCCAAAACTTCTAATCAAATTATTAGCAGAGAAAAGAAAGCACAGGAGAAACTGGAAAAAAACAACAGTCAAGTTTTGGTTAGTACATGAACTGCATATAGCACTTCTAAAGAGATATCTGTTCACTGTACAACTGCCTAAACTCAAGCCTCTCTTTCTTGGCTACCCTTTGAATTAATATATCCTCTAAGCAAATTTGTGTTTTGCATGGACCATGTTCCACTTGGAAGTTCAGTCACTTACTACCGAGTAGAGAGCAATCTGCCTACTTTGAGCATACTCCTTAATTCACATTACCATGTTTCAAGTTCTTCCTTTGCTATGGAGGTAAATTTCAGATAGCTTTGCATAATTAACATGGGGGGTGGAATGAAGGTCCCTTGTACATATTAACCATTAACCTGGAAGATCACTAGACAATTGAATTCTAGTTGATCATACTCATCGCTTTGAACAGAAAGTTCAGCAAATTAAGAGAACTACAGTTATAGACCAGTTTGTGTTTATACTTCCATTTAACAGAAACTGAATTAATGTCCGACTGTCCAAGTACTCAGTTCCAATTGTGTGCTCTACAATATACCCTATTTCTCAAAATCTAAGTTAAAATAGCATCACTTAAGTTCAGTGATGACCCAATAATGACAAGCTAACAGTAGTGCCTTATCTTCTGTTTGTAAGGTATTAGCAATATCTTGTCTGTACTCAGAAGCAAAAACACCCAAAACACCGATTCTTAGCATTTTTTGTATCAATAAGTTTCAGTCAATAACTACACGCAACATTTTGCTTGCAAAAGATACCAACAAACTTTTACGACTTACTACCCAAGTCATTTTGGCCTAGACAAGTTCCTTCTATGCTAACAATTTTATTTCTCTGCTGTCTACACTTTCAATCTCTTAATTGTAACTTCTACTCTCCCTCTCCAAAGACTTGAGAAAACAGAAGTCCCAAGAATTTGACCCTTCATTCTAGTGTAAGTTAAGTTTAAAAATATTACCTGTGCGCTGAACATAAGGTATGCAACAGAAAAGTTTGCATATGGTCTCAATTAGTCTATTTAAGTCTATAAACATTCATGCAAATAAATGCTTGGCAAAACAACAAGTTTTGAACATAATTATGAAAAACTGAATTTCTTTAAAGCACTTGTTTTTTGGGCATAATTTGTTTTGCTATTCCAAACAAAACTTTCTGAAATGGAACCATACTTCTCCCTGAACTGTACTTATTTCAAAAATGATGCTTGTTGAAAGAGGTCAGAGGCATCCAGTACAAGTTTTGCAATAACTCACTGTATGGAAATCCAGTATGTTTGGGTCTTTTTCACCCTGACCAGTGGGTTATGAAAAGTGCAAAGCAATCTAGAAACAATCACTTGTCTTTTTTTAATAAATAAGCAAGGAGTTAGCATGTGGGATCCTTTCACTGCAAATATTCAGAAAATTTCTCTCCCTCCCACTGTATTGTTGCTGGAAAACACAGACTGAATACACAACCTGAAAGTATTTTTTCCCAGACAAATGTTTTTAATTTAAACATACAGTCCACTACAGCTACTGAGGTTATTCCCAGTATGGACTTTACTTCCTTTGCCTATGTTTTATAATTTTGGAAAGCACTGTTAATAAAACAATACCAACACACTGTATAATATTTTTGTATTTCTAGTTCAGAGATACTCTGTTGGCATCAAAGTATGGTTTCACCTAAGACTCTCTTCCCCTCTCCCCTGCATTGTGTTGCTGTATAGTCACATTGCTATTGTTTTTACCATGAGGGAAAAATAAATAAGTTCTCAGAACCACTGAAGCTATGCTTTTCCTAAAATCAAAACTGAACTTTTCTGAGGCACAAGCTCAGTCTTCCTTGTTCAAAATACCCCTTTTCATGCTGTCTTTTAACAGGCATATAAATCATTCTAAGTCTCAGAAACATACATAATTTTATGAGGTACAAAAATCTATTATGTCCATAGAAAGGCAAAGTAGAGAAGAGGTTGAGGAGAATCTGCTCATGAGGAACACTGATCTGACAATGACAAGTGAATGTGTGGAGAACAGGAGAGCTGCAGAGGGAGACCGCTCAGCTTGCTTGGGGATACGTGTGTTCAGTCAACAGAGTAGCATTGGGAAAAATCTGGAAGAAGCTCCCATTTTAAAAGTGTAAGTGCCAGGCAGACAGATTTAAAGAAAACTTCTCACTGGTCTCAACCGATTTACAAGAGTGCTGCCAGTAAAAACTACCAGTCTGTTGCAGGAAAAGTCTGAATATATTTTTTAAATCGAAACTTCAAATAGGCAATATGAAGCCAGCTAGGTTCTACTTGCAGCTGAAGCCCCGACTGATTCACTTTACCTGATTGCAGAGAGCTTGGCCCAAGCCTGTTCTAGCTGCAGAACTAATGTATATAACAGGCTGCTTAGTATATAGCACATTAAATCCTTCTACTGTATAATCTTCATAGCGTGTGTGAATAACAAGTCGACAGATTTTTAGGAGACCTTCACGATCATCTTCATGATAATAAGCTGACCCGTTTTCATACCTGTAAGAAAATCTGAGTAAGTATGACCAAAAAAAAACCCAAATCAATAGCCAGTTTAGTGACTAAAATAACATTGACCAGTGAAGGAGCTCACATTTGGCATTTATCCACAAGTTTCTGTAAGGGCACCAAAACATCTTAGAGCATCGCAGACTATCTGATGCTCAAATATTGCTGAGTATTCCAGGGCTGGACTCCAGAATGACCCACATGTAAACATTTACTTCACCTTTACGCAACAGTTCTGTAACCTAACATGGGCACAGGAAAATCCCTCTAGGGTTGCTCATAGCCACAGAAGAGGTCAAGAAGTATGAAGCAGTTTACAGCATGGTATTTGTTCAATGCCGTTGCCTATGAGTCACATAATTTTGGGGACCACAGTCCAAAAGATACTCATCATTAATCACCAACTCACATGATTGGATATTTGATTCAAAATAGAAATATTTCCTTTTGTTACCAATGCCATTTAGAAACATCACTGATACTCTCTCTATATACACAGACATTTGTCAAAATAGCTGGATTACCTGCAACTTCTCACATTTCATCATCACACAAAGTTTCAACATATTTAAGTCAGACAGATAGAGATGATCATTGAATTTATAAAATAACTCTGATGGAGGTAAGCCTATGAATGTAAGAAAAATCCTTTATAACCTATAATTTGAACAATTAAATTTGTGTTAACTTCAGATATTTTTTTTTCAAACCATTTCATCTTGTTCTACATTAAAAAAAAGCCAACACACTTCTCAGTAGCGCTGGCAAGATTTCCTGAAAGATACAGTATCATGACAGTGATAAAATGGGATTTTGTTTGTTTCAGGAAGAGAAGAGGAATTTCTAATCAGTGAATCCCTACTTCAACACCCCCACAAAGCTGATTTCCATTCTTTTGTGGAATAGTGTAAGATACTAATGCTATATGATGAAACAGACATTTATGAAAGATTTCACTGTACTGTAAATTTCAGTAGCATCACCTGCCACACCTAGAAAAATGAGCTGGACCCAGGAAGAGCAAAGGACATGTTAACTGAATACATCTTTCAAAAATATGAAGTACCTGAAACCTCAGCAACATAACATATCCCTCAAGAAACAAAAATTCAGTTAAATGATCAACCAACTATATGTCTGCAATTGTACTTTGGTCCTTAACTCCACCATACAGCCGTTATAATAGGATTTTTATGGCAACCATATTAGTAACAAGTTCCTGCCATTCAATATCTTAAAAAGATGTGATATGTTAAAGATCTTTCAAAGAATACCTGTAAGTTCATGACAGTGGTTTCTTTCGTTGATATCGCACATATTTTTAAACAATTACTACTGCTTAGTCATACTTAAGCTATTCACAGCAACTCACCTGAAAAGCCTGCAGAGCCAGAGAGTAGTGTCAGAAAGGATCCTTGTTGTAAGTTTTCTCAGTCTTTCCCTGTCCAGCACTGATATATAAGCAGCCAAACTATGCCCCAGTAGAGCCATATGACCCTGTTCACCAACATTTTGAAGTCTGCAAGCCAGAACAGAGAAACTGCCAACTAAATATAAGTCATGAGTATTTAAGTAAATTTAGGTTTGCTTTTTTTTTACTGCAGTGGTAGAATTTGTTAATATGCACTTTTAAATGTTTATCAGAGGGAAATATAGCATACCAGCCATCCTCCTGCTGTTGTACATTAACATACTAAAATGCCAGTGTGGACAGTAACATTTGCACTTCATTTGGCCTAGCTGTTTATGATAACACCTCAGCTTCTTTTTTAGCCATTCAAGGTAAATCCTAATGATAACTGAAGGTTTACCATAATCAGCAAGCATGAGTTGGAACTAAGCACCTTATCTGCATTGTGACTTTAATGTGCATTAAACATCTACCTTCCTCTCCTCATGCTGAGAAAACTCAGGAGACCATTATTATAAAGATTGTTAAAAGCATAGCTTTCGTTAGTTCTGTTTTTTTTTTCCTGTTTTTCTTCCCCATCTCCAACCTGCTTTTCAAATATTAGTTTTCAACAAACTTCTACAGATAAGTTAGTATTATTTCCATTTTACAGGAGAATGAAAACCTTCTTTAAGCCTTACAGGGAGAGGTAGTAAATTTTTTTATAGGTATTCAAAGATATGTAAGACTTTCAGAATTGAAACAACTTTCAGAAAGTAAAAAACAAAATGAGCTGTCAAATCAGAAACAATTCCCTTGTACAACTCAATTTACTAACAGCCTAACTCAATGAAAGCTTTATAATTTTAAGAAAGTCAAGCCTAATGCATTATTCTGGTTCACTATATAATGTAATTAAGTAGCCTTTAAAAACTCACATGGTTGCATAATATCTTTATACATTGAAGCATTTTAAAGTGTAAGCTCTATAATAATCACAGAGTATAACAAAATCAGGTACCTTCCACATACAACAATTCATATTGACTTTACCGGTAGGCCTGTGAAGATTCCTCTTCCTCCTCACCATGCATTAGGTTCTGAACTAACTGAAGTATGCTCACCATATCCTGGCCACTTGCATACCAGTGAGGGGAAACAAAAAACAAATCAAAAAAAACAAAGTAAGCACCACCATCTAGCAAAGAGGCCATTTAGGACACACCGACATTTAAAAATGCTTTTCATTCTTAGAAAAAGCTAATTCAGTGTCTCCACTCCAAAACAAGTTTAGTTTATGTACATAAAAGACTTAAATAGATTTTGCAATGTTTTCTGAAGAAAAAATTTCCTCTTCCAGAGCAGAGGTTACAACAAATTCAAGTTTTATGTTTTCAGAGCTCCATACAAATTTTTGGACAGCTGTGCTGAACTGGATTTCTAAGTTGTTGTTATTTATTTATTTATTTAAGGTTTTCTACCTTATCAGTCTCAGTTACTAATTTCTTGTCTGGGCATTTTAATGAATCTTTATCCTATAGCACAGGTAGATCTATATTGATTTTAAGTCTTAATCACAGCTATAAGCACCAATGCTCCAATTGTTTCCAATGGTTCAAAATTTCAGTCACCTAGGACAAGTAATCTTTTTTTTACCCTGGATGAATATGGAAAAAGTCACAAAAGTTGTTACAATGCCAGACCTGGTCAACGTTCATACTTGCTTTAACACAGAAGTGTTACATGTTGCATGTTGCATGTATTTTACATATTCTAAGAAGTATAGAGCATTATCCAAAAATTGTTGTTGCCTACCTGCCTTGTAGTGGTCCAGGAATATCCTTCCGTGCATACTTTTCATTTTCCTCCTCTGCTTTTCTAAGTTAAAGACACAAGAACAAATTATGTATTTAGTTTGTGCTTTATAGCATCAGTGTAGCTGACTTGCAAACCTATTGCACCTGTTTGCAACCTATTTCACCGAAAACAGTTTGATAAATCAGATGAGACCAAAACAAAAGTTTAGCCAAGACTGAATTAAAGAGTTCCTAAATTTTGTTTCTTTAGTGCTTTAACAAAAAATGTTAAACTTAAAGAAGAGTCCCATATACGGACATATTAAAAGTTATTTGCACAGCAACAGGAATAGATCTAACATCCCTAAAAAAAAAAGAAACGGACTTGCTGTACTTGCTCTGAATATTACAGAACACGCATAAAAACATACATGGATATTTTTTAAATCCCTTTATTTGAGAAACATAGCAATTTGTTTAGGTGTAAGCTTCAGAATGACAGTATGGCCTTAAACTACCAGGAAAATAAGTTCTATCCTGCTTAACGACAATGGCATTAATAATCATACCCTAAGCACAAACAGTTATTGTTTTGTGGTGGTTGTTCTTTGCAGTTACCTTTGATTGTCTTCTAGCATCTTCATTGCTTCATTCAGATTCTTCCCCATTTCTGCTAGAGTAGGGTCAACCATCTGTCAGGGAAAAAGATAACAACTTCTAAGAAAAGACCAGAACAACATTTATCTTACTATGGTCCCCACAACATGCCCAATACAAATTCAGGCATCAGGCATGCGTGTGTACTCATTTAAAAATAATATGTTGTATATCCTGAACTCAAAATATACAAAATGAAAACATATTACTAACCTAAAATAACTAACCCAAAACAGAACTCAGTTGTGATGTGGATTTTGTTTACCAATAGACCCAAATTTTGTCTCCACAAGGAGAGTCAAAACTTCTTCCAAAATCCTCTTGAATCTCTAGGTATCTCTTTTGGAGTCTGATGAAGAATGAAACAGTGAGCATTGGAGAGAAGGAAGGATTTGAGAAACACAAGGTGATCAAGTAAGCACTTGTGACAATGTTTTAGTGAAAAAATTAAGTATGTGCCACTTTAGCCCAACTGCATGATTTTTTCTTTTTCATATCCACTCTTCACTATGAATAAAACTTCAACTATTCCCTTAAATACAAAAATTCACACACCATCCTATTAAAAACAAATATGCTATGGGACACCCTAATCCTTCTACAGAGTATAGAAAACAGAATGGTACCCTAGATACAAGTTTTTCTGTGGCAAATCTCACTTAGAAATTATCTTTTTACTTCATCTGAAAACTCATGTTTCTGCACCAAAAAGCATTTCCATATCCTCAGTTGAGTTGACTCAACTCTTTGAAGCCACACTACACCCTGACAGTCAGCTCTCATGATGTACAGATTCTCACAAAAAAAAAATCCTCTGGCCCCTCTGCCATAATAGTAACAGGAAAAAGCGATGAAAAACAAAACAAAACAAACAGACCAAGATCAGTGGATAAGCTCAACACTATTATTTCTCTTCTAAGAAAGTTACTTTCCAGAAAATAAGCTGTTTGGGAAGCTGAAAACTGAAAAATGTGACCAAGGCAGGTTTTAGGTCATGGCGCATTCTGATTTAAATTTAGGGGAAACCTTGCATAAACTGACAGTTTATTATTGTTATTATTTAGATTACCCATTCAACTAAGAGGTACTTAAACACATTCAAGTAGTAATTCGTAGGAAAGGTTAAAAACAAAAAAGCGAACATTGCTCACCTAGGAAAAGCAAGAAGAAGATATAATTTAAGCCTGCTCTAGCAAAGGTAGAAATAAAATGGCAGTGTTCCCTGTTGTTTTCTCATTTGGGTTTCCCTGCTGAACTTTCACAACAGTAGTTTTCAAAATAGACAGGAAACCAACCAATCCAAACACTCTTATAAACATATTTTTTCTATTTCTAGTAACTTGAAATCAATTTTTAATCTTTTAACTAGACAAAACATTAAAACTGACCTGCAGTTAGCTTAAGAAAAACTGACATGCAGAAAAGGCTTATCTTCCAGCAGTTGCAGCCTTCTAGCTGCATAAAACAGGTCAAAAATCATGAATTCACTCCTGAAACCAGGTAACAACAGACTCTTGTTAAGGAGCCTGTTGGGATGGAAGAACTTTTAAAAAAATACTGAACGCGTTTCCCATGAACCAGGTAGCAAGTTCAAAGACAAGTAAGTATTATTTTCTAAAGAACTGCTTTTGCTTTCAAGAAGTCTGTTTTAAGAAGTCTAGCCCAAGAAGCCTGGTTACACTGACACAAGAGATCTGGCCAGGAATATTTATCTATTTAAGGATCTAGAAGCCTCCAGAGAATGTGAAAGGTATCACCTGAGAGTCTGGTTTACCTACAGTGGTCAATATTAAACAGTATTTGAGTATTAAATACAGCCCATTATGAAGGTAGAAGGTAACACCACTGATACAAGTCATCAGATCTGACAGCAAAAAACCCTAAGGCACTCAGATGACCCTTTCACAGTGTCTCTTCTCCTTTCCTCTGCTTCCAAACGTACTGCAAGCACAGTGTCCGCAAATTCAGCATCACCGCTTTTTCAAAAGATTGGTCCTCATCCCAAAGCCTCTAGCAGTTAACTCGTTAGACTGCTGCTTTTTTTTTTTTCTTTTTTTAATGGCAGGGGGATTGGTGGTGGTTGTTTTAAAGAAAATCCTAAACAAGTTTAATACTTAAGCTTACCATATAAGCTTACCCATACTGCAGGGACGTAATCGCTTGCCTGCTACAGTATTTGAGAAACAGTATTCCTCAAGGTCTGCATGTGCTTTCCATCACCGCTGATGGAAACACATGCAACTGTGTCGCATGCATGCAACACAGGCCAATATGTTTGCTCATGCAGAGACAGACAAAAGCAAATTTAACCGCAGAAGGAAGTGGGATTAATTTACATGAGAATTTTACACTACTTTCATCCGGAGGACTGATCAAGGAAAATAAAATTGAGAGTTACCATATGTTCAAAGACTATTTTTACCAAAATATTTAGAGATTTAACTCATATTATAGCAAGTGGTAGGTGGCTGGAAGAATCAGTAGCCAGGCATGGTCACACTGAATCAAACCAAGGTTGACAGCTCTCTGCATTCTGTTGCTTTAGAAGTGGCCAGTAACAAATGCTTCAGGGAAGAATAAAAGAACAGTGAAGTATTCAATAATACTGTGTTTTCCCACAGTAATTCCCAGCATTTAACAATAGATGGGGTTTTTTGTTTGTTTTTCTACACTTGTGGCTTGTATAACATCCAGTGGCTGTGAGGTCCACAACTTATTTACATGCTGTGTGAAAAAGCAGTACAAACATGCAAAGTTCATGACCTCACCACAGAGATAAATACATACAGGGCAAGCATTTGGTACTCAGAATACAACATATATAGCTAGAAGAAAAACCTAAGTATGATCGTTGGCAAGGCAATACTTCCCTACATTTTCAGAGTTTCCAGAGTGGCATCACATCAAAGAAACTCTGGAAGGAGGTCTTAGCTAAAGACTCCCAGGTGCAAAACTGATTTTTTAAGGGAGTAATTGACTAGTCACAATAAGTACATGATGTCTATCTCACACACTTTAATACAAGTTGCCATAAAACACGAACAATGGCTGGAAGGTAGTTATTTGCTTGAACTTTCCTCAGCGTTACATGCAAATATTCAAACAGATCTGTTGTAGATGATGACACAAGATGTAGAGACATTACAATAAAGCCTCTGTGCTGCTTTTGTTTGTTACTAATGCAAAATTCACCTGCTGGAATTACAGCAGATGTTAAAAGCTGCATATGCTTACGTAGTGACTCATCGAGTCTCATTAGTAATTTCCCATGCATGAAACCTTTGTGTCAATAAGCTAGCAGAACAGAGACATAAAATACATTTTAAAGTCAGGAGAAGTTACACTAAGCGCCATAAAATGCTATGATATCCAGCAAGTCCTTGAATTCTGATGTGGGTTTAATTGGAAGATGAACCCCTTCTGCATTTTTCCAATTGCTAAGTGGATACACAGCAATTTATTTTCTCCTTTGAACTACAGGATGCAAAAGAACCCTTTTACTGCTGCATACAGAATTCTATATATGCTTCCTCCTCTGCTCACATTAGTAAGGGCACAGAGGTGGGAAGCAGCAGACTATCTGCTTATTTTAAACAGCAAGAAAAACAGGTGTGGCAAAGTTGCAACTGCAAGCCATTCAATTAAGAAAGAATTCTGGACATGCTTTAATAACATGCCATAATCAAGTAGTATATTGGTTCAGTTTAGTCTGTAAATAAGGTCCTGTGTGTATGAACTCCAAGCAGCAATAAACAGTATTTTTTCATGTTCTTGAACTGCTTTTTAAGAGACTAGCAGACAAGCTCTTGAATATTACCTACTGAAGCACAGGTCCACTTATATTTGGGTAGAGGTGGGGGTGTGTGTGAAAGAGCTGCATTAGATGTAAAAGGCATCCTGCCTGCACCAGACTTCTCACAAGGACTTTTCCAACACAGTAAGAATTATAAAGACAATTTCAAAACCAGTAGCCATACAACAGCAAAAGACAAACTTATATACATGCAAGGAAAGTGCAATCAAAAGCATATCTTTCTCATGAAGGTAAGAGAAACTTTAGTACCAGAAAAGTTGCTAGCCCGGGGCAACCTGAGATCACCCTGCTGCACAAACTGCCTATCCCTTCACAACGAACTGTGTAACCATAATGTCAAGATGGCATAAAAGCAACCCACAAAAACAAATACAAAAGGCAGAACTTGTGAACATAGTTTATACCACACTTAATCTGAATCTAACTACCCACCTATGTGACCTGAAATTCTGTAGTTTGCTTGCGTGGTCATCACTGCCAGGCCATCAAACTCATTCAAAGCTTTCCTCCTCAGGTACCCAAAAGATCTTTTTTGTCTTCCTACATGAGAAGCTTAACATAGCAAAGCTGCATACTTTTTCAACTCTCAAAAGCATTTTCTAATGTTTGTTGCATAATTCACTTTCATTTGAATATATGTTCAGAAAACTGAATGACTTTTATTACATTGCTTGTCAATCTTAAATGCATTGTGCTTGGAAACCAAGATTTCCTTCCAGTGCTTTGGTTCATGCAGAACTTGTAGCTATTTACTGGCCCTGACAAAAAGCGTAAGTTTCAGGGGCATTTCTTTGCTTGCTTGTTTATGAGGGGGTAGGTCATCTAAGCAGGATTTCTTTTTCCTTGCTTCTTGATTATGACTGCTAGAAGTCTACCTTCAAAATAAGCTGCCTGTCTTGTCATTTAATGCCTTCAGCCCCCACATGAGTATTTTCACAACCCATCTTGGAAGAAGAAGAAAAAGCTTCATGGGACAACAACCAAAGCAAGTCCATTTTTAAAGGAGGGTGCACTAACACTCTACCTGATGCTTCATTCAGCATCCCGACACCTCCTGCCTCCTCCAGTTCTTCCAAAATCCTGGCATTCACTAGCCTATTTCCATTTTTATCATTTGTTGCCTTTGAGATGTACTAATCCAATTCATTAATGTTAACTTTGTGAGAGGTACAATTTGTGTTTACCTTTGTCTTTTGTAACTAATCATTTATTACTTTTAAGCATCTTGAACTGTAAAATGTTTTGGGTTTTATATGCAGTATGTCACACCTCGGGGTCACTTGGCAACAGGGGAAGGATGAGGGGTCATCTCCAGTTGTGATAAGATTGAACGCTAATTACAAATTCAAAAGAGAGAATGCTGCTTCATACACCAGTGTTTTACAATCTTTATTTTGCACTTCTGCTGGCTGTACTCCTAACGTTACAAAGAGATGATTTTAAAGTCTACATAAACTACTCTGTGTGCAAAGAGACTCACAGGTGTAGCACAGTATTCCATCAGAATTATGCCTTATTTTCCCCCTACATTATGATAATTGCCTAGAAAGAAGTTTTACCACCAAAAAAAAAATTGTTCTCAACAACAAATTAATCTCAAACAATGATCAGTATTCTTCAGCCAAAAGAATGCTGTATTTATTCTGCAGGCTAAGAAAAGTCTTAGATAACTAATTAAAAAGCAGCACTTTCACGACTGTTAGCCTTGAATGCAAAAGGCACCATATTACCACAAGGCTTCTGCTTATAGGCATTTACTCTTTTAAACTTTATCACTTCCTTGTCTGCAGCAGGACTGGCACACACATCTGCTGTCACAAGTTTTCCATACAGTCACCAGGATGTTGTGGTAATCAATGCAGTAACAAAAGACAAAAGTCACAGGCTGAGAGAGAAACCAAAACAGTTTTTTCATGTTTAGGGAAAACAGTGATGTGGAGACAGCAAAAAGATGCAAAGAAAGAATTTGCCCTATTTTACTTGTGACAAAGTCACCTAGCTTGAAACTTAAAATGCTAAAATCCTTCAGAAGACTGGTCATATATCACAATATAAATGGACAAGAAAAAAAATCAGATCTGCTACCCAAACTTCTTGAGTTGAACACAGGCTTCCAGAAGAAATTAAATCTGAAGTTCACCCAAAGAAGATTCCTGGATTTCAGAAAAAATGCATCCTAATTATACCACTTATGACACACAGTGTTCATACATTAAAAAACAAAAAGCTGTATCTGATAAAACAAAGATCACTTGAAAAACTAAACTTTGAGATTGTCGGTGTGCACACCTGTGTCAGATTCTACAAGTTTTCCTCACAACCCTATCATGCAATGTTTTCAATTCTCAAGAAGTTTCTCATGTACTTAAATCATTTCATTTGCATGAAATTAATGAGGGTGTCATTCAATGTCACCCTACCTTATAGCCAGTTAGGCGATTCCACCAAAATGCCTTCTTTGTTATGAAAAATACATAATTTTGATAAATTTTAATACAAGTTAAAAAAGTATTTATCACTGATGTCCCAATAAGGTATATGTATAAATACATAAAAAGGAGAGACTCCATGGTTCAAATAAAAAACACTCAGATATATTATGATACTGCTTAAATAAGTACAAGGTAAGTGGATGCACGTTCTCTGAGGATAAACATAGCCCAGCTTGGATGCATTTCAAATTAATTTAGGAAGAACACTTCTTATATATCATGCACAAGACCAAATAAAGTGCAGATTTTACTGATTTACAGCAATCTTAACTAAAGACTACTTCAAGAGGACACTAACTGCTAAGTGGCTCGAAGACAATAATTGTGTTATGATATTTTATTACACAGAGTGCTACAGCTGTTAGCATCCAATAGGAAAAGAGCCATGATAAGAAAAGAGAGGAAGTAAAACAAATGGTAACTCTTTACACATATCTATCTATTTGTGCATATTGAAAACAAGACACAAATTTTCATTGGGCCCTCGCTATTATAGACTACTACTTACATCAAGAATACAAATAACCAAAACATGGACTTCTACTCTATTAAGAAATTTAAGCGTTTAACTCTTGCATGGTGTTTTCTTTGCTTGTGATGACCTAGTCAAACAAAGTTTATAAGGAGTCTGCCAGTACTAAAGAGCAGTAAGTTGCCCCGATTAATATGCCTTCTTTAAAGTCAGCTAGACTCAAGCACAATAAAGACCATATTCCAAACTAGTACAGTCAGGTTTTTCGTATTAAAACTTTTCAGAACAGACAGCAGTCACTATGACTTTTGTTACTGCTAATAAAGAACTTGAGCTTTACAGCTTGCCAAATACTCTTTAACATCACATTCTTCATCTGGATTTTAATATAACAAACTGTTTTGCTACCAACTTACTAACCACATCAGATGATGCAAAGGGGAAGGATGCATTAATATCTCTTAAGCACATAAAATGTACACTATGTCAAATAGTGTCCTCAGAGATGTACAATAATGGTGATAAGCCATACACGAGCAGCCAGTCCCTCCTCCCTTCCAGGAGGAGTTTTGCGGAGCACAGCAGGTGCAATAAAAGCCAGCAGAAGTGTGACAGCTCCTGGATAACTCTACCAGATTCTCACTGACTCACTGTGATAATGACAAAATAAATTTTGTCAGTGACTTACAGTATTACAGAATCAATATTTGCTTTGTGCAGTACATTGAACAGAAGCAAACAGAGCTGCAAATACCTCCAGTAGAAAATGAAAAAAAAAAAAAAAAAGTCAAGTGACATTTCCCCCAGTATCCTGCTGAAGCCTAGCGTTCTCAGGAAGTAAGCTCCATTTTCTTTTCCAGGAAGAGCAACGTTCCCAAAGCATTCCCCTCAGCGTCACTCAGGCTTCACAGATGCAGGGCACCGACCCGGCCGGCGCTCAGGCCGCGCACCGCGGCCGGGCAGCGGGCGGAGGGCACGCCCGTGGGCCCCACCGGTAGCTCGAGGCTTCGT